>PITA01005060.1:0-115340 GCA_004023965.1 Spilogale gracilis | reverse complement strand
CACAGATGCCTGGGCTAGGTTGGGGATCACCTCACCGGTCCCAGATGGCCGGGCTAGGCTGGGGGCCACCCCACTGGTCACAGATGCCTGGGCTAGGTTGGGGATCACCTCACCGGTCCCAGATGGCCGGGCTAGGCGGGGGGCCACCCCACTGGTCACAGATGCCTGGGCTAGGCTAGGGACCACCCCACTGGTCCCAGATGGCCGGGCTAGGCTGGGGGCCACCCCACTGGTCACAGACGCCTGGGCTAGGCTAGGGACCACCCCACTGGTCCCAGATGGCCGGGCTAGGCCGGAGGCCACACCACTGGTCATAGACGCCTGGGCTAGGCTGGGGGCCACCCCACTGGTCCCAGATGGCCGGGCTAGGCTGGAGGCCACACCACTGGTCATAGACGCCTGGGCTAGGCTGGGGGCCACCCCACTGGTCACAGATGGCCGGGCTAGGCTGGGGGCTACCCCACTGGTCACAGACGCCTGGGCTAGGCTGGGGATCACCTCACCGATCCCAGATGGCTGGGCTAGGCTGGGGGCCACCCCACCAGTCACAGATGGCCAGGCTAGGCTGGGGACCACCCTACCAGTTATAGATGCCTGGGCTAGGCTGGGGACTACCCCACTGCTCACAGATGGCTGGGCTAGGCTGAGGGTCACCCCACTGGTCACAGATGGCCAGACTAAGCTGGGGATCACCTCACCAGTCCCAGATGGCTGGGCTAGGCTGGGGGCCACCCCACCGGTCACAGATGGCCAGGCTAGGCTGGGGGCCACCTCACCGGTCATAGATGTGTGGGCTAGTCTGGGGACCACCCCACCAGTCACAGATGGCCAGGCTGGGCTGGGAGCCACCCTGCCAGTCATAGATGCCTGGGCTAGGCTGGGGACCTCCCCACTGGTCACAGATGGTCGAGCTGGGCTGGGGACCACCCTACTGGTCACAGATGACTGGGCTAGGCTGGAGGCTACCCCACCAGTCACAGATGGCGGGGCGAGGCTGGGGGTCACCTTACTACACACAGATGGCTCAGTTACGCTGGGGCTGATATTACTGACCATAAATGGCTGGCCTAGGTTTGGGGCCACCTTACTGACTACTGATGGCTGGGATAGGCTTGAGGTCAGCCTCGAGGCTACGGATGGGTCCTGGTATATGGTCGGGACCACATTATCCAAGGAGAGACTTCTGGTCAGTCCTGTCCTGTAGGATTTCTGAGACTTTTCCATCAGACCCATAGAGCTTTGGCCTGAGGACGTACCCCTCTTCCCCAGGTCATCTGAGTCCCAATGGACACTCAAGGTCACGCGGCCAGACACCGAGCTGTGGTGCAGAATGGGAATCAGCTCTGAGCCTGCAGAGGGCTGCTGGCAGAGGTTTGGAGTTGTATGTCCCTGGCCTCCTCTCTTGGTTTCCTCCCTGTCTCCAGGCCTCTGGGGACTTCCCGCAGCCTCTCCAGAGGGGAAGGCATCGAAGCTGGCCTCCCAGGACTCCTCCTCCAGCAGGTCGGCAGCAGTCAGACTGGCCACTGACATGGTGGAGAGGCTGAGTGAGCTGCAGCTCGGCAGCGAGCTCTGGGAATTGCTCACATTTGGGCCATAGTCTGTGGAGCCCTGGGAGAGGCTCCCGGCCATGTCACTGTCTGGACCCTGGGGCAAACTGGCCGCCAGTCCATCGAGTATCTGGCTAGTCACTTGCTCCTGTAGGCAGCGCAATTTGGAACTGGCGCCCAGGGTTCGAGTCCTCTCCTGCCTGGGGACGGCTGTACGGGAAAGGGTACGTGCCACCCTGCTGCCTGGGGAGGCTGGGAACACACTGACATCTGCTTGAGTCTTGAGTGCCCAGCGATGACCAGGAGCCATCGAGTCAGGCAAGAGACCTAGCGCTATGTCACCGGCCTTGGGGGTCTGGGGTTGGCCTAGGGACACTCTGGTCACACTGGCAGCCCTCAGTGAACCTGGGGTCACCTTGTTGATCCTCTCCCTAGTGTCCACAGAGGCCCGTTTGTGATTTGGGGACTGAGTTCTCTGCATGGTCTCCTCACGCACCACGGATGGCTGTCGCGGAGCTTTGGTAGAGGATCGGTACATGCCGAAGGGCAACTTGTTGACCCCGGAGGACTGACACCAACAAATAGATCGCCCATAGGCAGCGGCGCACTGGTGGGAGTGCGCCCCCCTGCCCCCACCCGTAGCGCGGGGAAGCGGACTGGGGGCCACCCGGCCCTCCCCTGACGACGCCCACAGACGCGGGGCCACCCTGCTGACCGCATGGGGCTTATGGGAGCTCGGGGCTGTGCCACCAGCCACCACTGATTGCTGGCTTGTGCTTGGACCCACACCATTAGCAATGAGTGGCTGCCACAGACTGGGGGGCTGCTGCAGGTGGGGTGGCTTGGGCAAGCTGGGGCCTGTGTCCTCCCTCTCCACAGGGCAGACATCTGATGCCAAGGCACTGGCCTCTGGGGGCGAGCACGCACTCTCCTCACCGACCTCAGGGCTCAGGTATAGGTCTGAGGAGGAGCCCCCGCTGGGGTCCAGGGCAGTGATCAGGGGATACTGATGAATGGCAGTGATCACGCTACTGGCCAGGGAGGAACCCACAGAGACCACTGGTGAGCAGGGTGACCCCCCGCACATGGCCCCATCCCCCATCTCTTCCAAGAAGCCGGCAGGCCAGCCTGTGAAGAAGCCCTCCCAGGCCCCGTCCTGGGGAACCCTGACCTTGCTGGGCTGTGGTCTCACGGGGCCTAGGGTGGGCCCCCACGCGGCCGTTGGGCTCGCCCGGTAGTCCACCTCCATTGGGGCCGGGATCCCAGTCATCCTGTTTCCTGATGTTTTCGAGGCGGCCTTGGGGAGCACGCCAGTCCTCACGGCCGCCTGAGACAAAGACTGGCTCAGGACTGCGCCCAGCTCCCCCTGACACAGGGCCTCGCTCAGAGCCGCCCACTCCTCCTCCGTCAGGGCCTTGCTGAGCACGTCCGCCAGTTTACCCTGCTTGGCCTTGGTGAGTTCTGCCCGCAGCTCTGCAGGGGAAACGGTGCGGGACAGTGCAAGGCCCAGCTCGCCCCAGGAGAGCACTTTCATCAGCGCCGTGCCCAGCATGCCCTGGGGCAGGGCCTTGGCCACCGTGGAGCCCAGGACTTTCTTGGACAGGGCCTGGTTCAGGGCTGACCTCACTTGCTCCTGGGAGAGGGCTTTGGCGAATAGGGCACGGAGATCCTCCTGGGAGCCCAGCTCGGCGGCCAGCTCGGCGCACAGGGAGGCGAGCTGCGAGGCGGCCAGCTCTTCTGGGCACGGTGAGGCTGGGCTGAGCGTCGGTGACTGGGCCCGCGTAGCCTCACTGTCACCCCAGGATTCAATGTTACAGGTGGAGCGTGCAGCAGATGCCAGCAGAGGCACCAGCATGCTCTGGGTCTCGGAGGCCCCCTGGCGTGGGCCCTGGGTGGCTTTGCCCTGCACATAGCCATGGGGCTGGATCTGGGTCAGTCTGTCCTCTATCTTGGCTCGGGGCCGAGTGCCAAGGGCACCGGCATGCTGGCAGGGCTGGGTGGAGGCCTTGAACCCAGTCAGGAGCGGTTGCGACTGGGTCTTGCCACCGAGCTCAGCGGCGTGGTGGCTCGCGGAGAGGCACTTGGCTGTTTCTGTGACCAGCCGGGCCTGGGACTGCACCTTGGTCAGCCCGGGGGGCAGACATGCTCGAGACTGGCCCTTTATCACTCCGGCAGCCAGGTGCGCCTGGGACTGTGTCTTGCTCAGGCACGTGCCCAGATGTGTGAAGGACGGGGCATTGGTCATTTTGGCGGGCGGCTGGGCCTGGGGCGGGGCCTCGGGCAGACACGTGCCCGGATGGGCCTGGGGCAGAGCTGCAGTCAGTTCGGCCAGCAGCTGTCCCTGGGACGAGGCCGTGGTCAAGCAGGTGGCCAGCCGCTCCTGGGGCAGCACCTTGGCCGGACAGGTGTCCCGGTGTGTGTGGGGCGGGATCTTGGCCGGACCCGGGGCTGGCTGTGCCCGGGGCAGGACCACGGCTGTCTCCACAGGCATGCACACCTGGGATTGGACCTTCACAACATCTGTCCTCAGGTGGGCCTGCAGTGAGGACTTGTTCCTGTCCTCCGCCATTTTCACCCAGGGTGAAGCCCGGGACATTCCAATGGCCATGTTGGTACTGGACTCTGTTTCCGTCTTCACCTGCTTCTGGGAGAAAGCCTTCATCCTTTCAGCTTCCGAAGGAGGCCTGGCTGCAGCCTTGGGGGCCCGGGCTCCCACGTGTGGTGAGTTGAAGTATTTGACCTTTCCCTCAGCTGTGTAGGAGTGAGAAGAGACTTTGACCATCCCTGCTGTCTGCTTTGCATTCACCATGGCCTTGGCCTTCGGTCCATTCAGACACGTGTGGAATGAGGCATTGGGAATCCCAGCCGCCACAGTTGCTGGAGGTGAAGACTTCAGATTTCCAGCCGCTGAAGGTGGCAGGCATAGGGTCTTGAGGATGGCGGCCATTGAGCGAAATTGGGCTGGGGTTTTGGTGACCATGGCTGCCAGACGCTTCTGGGGAGGGGTCTTGGTCACGGAGGCCCCCGGGAGTATCTGAGATGGAGTCTTGGCCATGGCAGTGGCCGGACATGTCTGCAGCGGGGTCTTGGTCATTGGGACTGCCGGGCGCATCTGGGTTGGAGTCTTGGCCATGGCAGGCACTGGGCATGTCTGGGGCGGAGCCTTGCCCGTGGTGGCCATAGGCCGCATCTGGGTTGGGGGCTTGATCATCGAGGCCAAAAGGCATATCTGCGGTGAGATCTTGGCCATCATGGCTGCCGGTCGTGTCTGGGGTGAAGTGTTGGTCATGGAGTTTGTTGGTCGCATCTGGGTTGGGGTCTTAGACATCGGGGCTGCTGGGCATGGCTGGGGTGGGGTCTTGTTCACCATGGCCACCAGACATGGCTGCAGTGGGGTCTTGGCCGTGATGGTTGGCTGGGATGTCTGGGGTGAAGCCTTAGCCATCGCAGCCACTGGGCATGTCTGGGGTGGGCTCTTGGCCATCGGGGCTACCTGGTATGTCTGGGGCGGGACCTTGGTGATTGTGACTGTGGGCGCCGAGCACGGCTGGGGAAGGGTCTTGTTCATCATGGCCGCCAGGCATGCCTGCAGTGGGGTCTTGGTCATCCGGGCCGCTGGGTATACCTGAGGGGGCGTCTTGGCTATCGTTACCGTGGGCCCGAGGCATGGCTGGGGCGGGGTCTTGGTCATTGCCACCGGATACATCTGGGATGGAGTTCTGTTTATCCCAGGTGCTGGGCCTGTCTGGGGTGGGGCTCTGAGGACCTCTGTTTCCATGTGGGCCTGGGTCTGGGTCCTGAGTGATCCGTGAACTGCCTGGCCATACCTCCCACATGGAGGCGGCCCCGGGGCTCCTGCCCTGCTGGTTCGGGCAGTTGCTTGCTTGGTCTTTACTGTGTCCCCTTCTACGTGGACGAAGCAAGCATTTCTGACGGTTCTTGTCAGCAGGCATGGGTGGCACTTTGCATCTAGACTCACTGGACATGGAAGTCTGATGGCAACAGTCTGGTGGGGCAGGAAGGTGATGCCGGGGCCCCCGGGGGAGCACGGGGCCTGCGCGCGAGGCTGGGGAGCACCCGGGGCCTGTGGCAGGGCCAGCTGGTGGGTGCAGGTGGCCAGGCTGTCAGAGGAAGGGAACTGGGTCTCTTTGCTCACCATGACGGGCTGGGCCACAGGGGGCTTGTCCTCTTCTGGATGCTGGAACCGCACCTGCTGGGGGACATGGTAAGGGATGTCACCCTCCTCCACGCTCACTTTTCTTTCCACTGGCTTACCAGACCGGAGGAGCCGCCTGGTGTTGAAGCGTCGCCAGGCCTCCTGGATGGCCTTTGCTGCCATCATCTGGGAGATCAGCTTTTGCCGGAGCCGGTAGCCCCTCCAGTTGGCTTGGATGAGGGTGGCTGCCCGGGACAGCATCATGTCCATCTCATCCACCAGGACGTTCTTGAAGGCCTGGCTCTCAACCACAGCCCGCAGGCGTGGGATGTGACGAGGCACCATCTTGTCCTTGCCATGCTGTTGCAGAAGGGTCTCCCTGGACTCAAGTGGCTTGTCCTGAGGCTGCAGACTCAGTGTCCTTGCTTTGTCTTGGAGACTGGAGACAGACTGGGGCTGGGAGAGGCTCCGCCCATCTGGTGACAGCTCTAGCTGTGTGGCCTCCTGCATTGTCTTGGTTCCTGGGCGGGTCAGCTCTGCCTGTGGAGGGCGGCAGGTAGGGGGCAGAGAGTGGGGTCCTACAGACAAGAGGTCTCCTGACTGGAGCTAGCGCTCAGAACCTACGTTCCTCACACCTCGCAATCTTCCTCCTCTGCTTTGCAGGCCCCCTCTCTCCCAGCCACGTGCCCAGGTGGTCTTTGGCACCTATGTCTCCCTCAAGATCCTGTGGCCACTTCGATGTTGATAACACCGCACATTCTCAGCTGAATGGCCAACCACCTTCTTGCTCTTTGAATTTCCTTTATAACTGGAGCATACTGTGAATATAGCACTGATCACACTGGTTGGGAAATTTCCTGGTGTGTGTGTGTGTGTGTGTGTGTGTGTGTGTTATTTGCCTTTCCCATTTACTGTGAATTCCTAGAGGGCAGGAACCAAGTCTGAGTCATTTCCTTGTCCCCATCTCAGTCACAGGGCCTGGTTCCGGGCTGGGAACAGGTGAGTTTTGGGTCGGTGGCTAACTTCATAAATGAGTGGCTGAGTAGATTGGAAGTTGGGTAGATAGAAGGACGAATGACTAGATACTGAGTGGATAAATCTGGATAAATGAATGGTAGATGGGTTGGAAAGATGGGTAAAGGGTTGTGTGGAAGAATAAGTAGGTAAATGAAGTTGATGAATGACTTGATGACCAGATCAATAAATAAGGAAATGGACACACGGATAGATGGATGGATAGATGGATGGATGGATGGTTGAGTGGGTAAATTAATGAGTGGATGGATTAATAGGAGGGAGGAATGGATAGATGGACAGAAGAGGGAATAGAGGACAGATGATATCTAAGTAGATAAAGGAATGTGTGAATGGAGAGAGCTGAAGGTATTGGTGAAGAGATCAATGAATAAGAGGTAGACTGATGAGTGGCCGGATGGATCAGTGCATGGACGGTAGAGGACTGAGAGATTATGGGTAGATCACTGGCAGATGGATGGGTAGAAGAATGAGCGGTAACTGTGGTTTCCAGAAGCACTTTGGTTCAGAGGGAATTGGGATACTACCAAGGAGCCCTGATATATTACCTGGAGCATAACACCCTTGTTGGGCAGAAGCCCACCCCCACCCCCTTTTTGGCTGAAACAGCCGATTCCTTTCCCAGACATCTTCATACCTTGGAGGGCCATAAAGTTGGAGGAAGAGCAGGAGGAGAAGGTGCAATCTCAGAGGCCAGCTTGCCAGAGGAAGCAGCCTTCATTCAGCCTTTCATCCCATGCAACGTGCAGCAACACTGCCCTGGGCTGGCTCTGTCCTCAAAACCAATGTGAGAAGAGATGTTAAAAGAGAAACACAAACAAAAACAGAAAACCCTAACATCTCAAACCAAAAGACCAAAAGCTTTTAGGTCCACAAAGATGAACGGACAAAGAAATGTATACTCATGTTCTTTTGTATGTAAAAGCAAAACAACTAGAAATAAGCAAAAAGATAATTGCTAGGGGATCAGTTGTAAGTGCATAAAGGAGGATGTTCAAAGATGTTCACTATATTGTTTATGAAGAGTAAAAACTGAAAATAAGTCAAATGCTTCTACACAGGAGGTGGCTTGAACAGAACCCTCCTACAGTGGGATGCTCTTCGGCCATTAGAAATGGTGTCCAGATCCACGGAAATGGTTAAAATTGAACAGGTGGACACATCATGGCCAACTGGGGAAACTGTCAGTGTCTTGAAAGCATCTTGTCAATTGCACCCTGATATTTATAGTCAAGAGGTACAGGTGTTCATACCCTAAACCAGAAACTATCCAGATGCCTATTGTCCAAAGACTTAAATTCAACCATATCAGTAATTGACATGGTAATAGACAAAGAACTTCAAGACAAAAAAAAAAAAAAAAAAAAAAAAGATGATCAAAATAGATCTGTTTTCAAAGACCCATGTGCTGCCTCCTTTCAGGATAAGCTTCACCTGTGTGACAGCCTGAATGTCCTGCCCCTGCCCAGGCCTCACCTCAACCCCAAAATGCACTAGGCTCATTCAGAACAAGCATTAGTGTGAACTGAATCATAACAGCAAATGGGCCTGAGGCTGGTTCTCCTGGAGGTGGGCAGAGTCATTGTTCCCATTTCACAGAAGAGGATCCTGAGGCCCAGAGAAGCCAACATACCATATTTCTTACTATTTTAAGTTATTTCTGATTTGCCTCCCCCATTGAACTATGGTAGGACGTGAGCAGGGATGTCTGTCTCTTTTGTTTGCTGTTGAATCCCCAGTGCCTTGAACAGTACGCACAGTAGGTGTTCAATAGATGTTTATGCAGAGATGGACAGATGGATGGATGGACGGACAAGTACCACCCAAACTTCAGATCTTAGAGAGAACAGCTTCAGGATCTGAACTGGCCTATCCCAGAGTCTGTGGTTTCACCAACCACATGGTTCAGCCCTTTCAACAAACTCAGCCAGAATGAGCAAACAGACAAGAGAGTGAGAGAAATGTGATTACAGGGTACAGGAAAAAGGAATAGGGGTCCCCAAATATGTAAGATGAGTAGCTGGCTTGGAAATTTTGAGTAAACACCTCTGAGTCTCAGTTTCTTTGTCACACAAACTAAGACTACTTTTCTAGCCTCCCAAGGAAATGTGATCGGCTCTCCAGGCTAGGATCCCAGATGGACAAATGCACCATCAGGTTCTGGGGGTCCCAAATGTCCCTGCTCTGAGGGGCTGAGAAGCAGACCCAGTTCTTGAAGAGGCCTGGAGGGCCCAAGGGAGCTCTGAGGATGCTGGGGGCCAGGGGAGAACCCAGTTTCCGTGTACCCCCCACTAAACCCTCCACCAGCCCCACTCACCTGCCCCTGAAGCTGAACCCACCAGCCCGAATGGCCAGCCTTGGGGCCCTGGTGCCACAATGGCTTTGTGACTCACAGCCAGGTTCTAGCCAATCCCCATCAGCTCCCGGGGGAAGGGAGTTCTAGAAGGCTGGCCAAGACCCAGTGTAGGGGGTAGGACGTGGATCAGGGCTGACAGCCACGGTGGTTGCTCTATACTACCTCCCTGTCCTGAACAGAAAATTAGGGCTCTGAGCGGGGCGGGGTGGGTCAGGGTGCAAATTCTTCCCCTACATGTGTCTTGAGGCAGACTCAGTCTCATACCTTGGGCATTTGTTGAACACCTCACTTTTTGTTTTTATTTTTTTTAAGTTTGTACTTTTTTAAAAAAGATTTTGTTTATTTGTTTGACGAGAGAAAGGTCACAAGCAGGCAGAGAGAGAGGAGGAAGCAGGCTCCCCACAGAGCAGAGAGCCCGATGCGGGCCTCGATCCCAGGACCCCGAGACCATGACCTGAGCCGAAGGCAGAGGCTTTAACCCACTGAGCCACCTAGGTGCCCCTAAAGATTTTACTTTTTTTTTTTTTTTTTTAAAGATTTTATTTATTTATTTGACAGATCACAGTTAGGTAGAAAGGCAGAAGGAGAGAAAGGAGGAAGCAGGCTCCCTGCTGAGCAGAGAGCTGGATGCGGGCCTTGATCTCAGGACCCTGAGATCATGACCTGAGCTGAAGGCAGAGGCTTTAAACCACTGAGCCACCCAGGCGCCCTAAAGATTTTACTTTTAAGCAATCTCTTAATCACCCAACGTGGGGCTTGAACATACAACCCCGAGATCCAGAGTCACCCACGGAGCCTGCCGGGTGTCTCTGGGCACCTAACTTTGTAGTCGGACCTGATCTGGGCCTTGGGGACACGCACAACTCAAATAATTTGGGGGTATGTGTGAAAAATGGCTAGGAAGGAATCAAAGAACGGGTGGATGGGCTGAGTCCCATAAGAGGAGGAATAGTCTGGGGGAAGGGCATCCCAGCCGGAGGACATGGCACTGACATGGGCAGGATTAGGGAACATGGAGGCTGGTGCGGTTGGAGGCACGGGAGAGGATGGCCAGAAGGCGGAATACTGATCAGGTGGGACCTCAGAGAGGAGTACAAGAGTTTGGGTTTGTGGCACTTGGGTGACTCAGTTGTTAAGTGTCTGTCTTGGGCTCAGGTCATGATCTGATCTCGCTGTCCTGGGATTGAGCCCCACATCGGGCCCCCCACATGGTGAGCCTGTTTCTCCCTCTCCTTCTGCCTGCCGCACACCCTGCTGTGTTCTCTCTCGGTCAAATAAATAAAAATCTTTTAAAAAGAAGAAAAAAGAGTGTGGGTTTTGTCAAGAAGGCCCCGGGGGAGCCACGAGAGGGTCCAGAGCAAAGGGGGCACAGCTCATACTCTGATTCGCATCCTAAAAATCCAGGTGTGTGTCTGTGTCTGGCTCCAAGGATGGGGGCTCCTTAGGGTGGAGGGGGCACAAGGTCCCTTGGGATCCCCATGTGGGCCTGGCAACAGTGGGTATTGACTCTGAGCCACAGTCCTGAAGGGGAAAGTGAGGCCAACGTCCCCATCCACCTCCTGGGGCTGGGCTGATGCCTGGTGCGAATCACTGCTGGCCAGGCTGGGGCTGACACACTTCTTGGCCTCAGCTCAGCAGGGTCCTGCCAAAGCCACACAGCTGCGCCGCAGTCTCAGCCTCAATTCCCTGGGGAGCCACTGGGAGGCACCAGAGCAAGGGGCCGGCAAGCAGGGACTCCAAGCCTCACTGGACAGAGAGCCCCTCATCTTCTCCAAGCTGTGGCTGTAGCTCTGGGCCAAACCAGAGGCATGACGGTTGGATAGAACTTAGGTCCTTGGTTTCAGCAATGACCAGGACAGCTCCCATCCATGCCCTCCGGGAGCTAAACACAAATCCAGAGTGGGTCAGGGCAATAATGACGGGAGCACAGAGCACTCTGGAAATCCAATAAGGCCCTACTCCAAGCCTGGGGGTTGTTGGGGACCAGGAAGGCAAACACAGCTGAATTTGAGGGAAGGTCAACTGGGTAGCTGAGGGAAGAAGTGTTATCGGGCTCGTAGCCATGCAAAGGCCCTGAGACCAAAACCAAAGGAAGTAGAGTTTGGGTAGGGAAGTGCCTGAAGGACATTGATCTTTCCAGGGCCAGATGCACTTAAGCATTTTTTTTCCATAAAGGTTTCAAGTACAGGGTCAGATCTGTCGTTTCCAAAAAGGCCTATGTCACATGCTAGTGAAAACACAGGGCCTCTCCTTAGACCCAAGGCTCCTGGTCTTTTTTCTAAGATTGAGTTATTTGAGAGAAAGCACAGGTGAGAACTAGTGCAAGTGGGAGGGGCAGAGGGAGAAGGAGAGAGATTCTCAAGCAAACTCTGAGTGCAGAGCCCAATGTGGGGTTCAATCTCACGACCCTGAGATCATGACCTGAGCCGGAACCCAGTTAGATGCCTAACTGACTGAGCCACCCAGGTGCCCTGGTTAATATCTTTTCTATGCTAATAAGATGAGTGGCGACTAGGGACCAGCAGATAGCTTCAGGATGGGGGCTGGTCCCCAGACAGACGGAGGCATTAGACGGTTGGAGGTTTCAGCTGTACCTCCCAGACCTCCTGGGAGAGGAGAGGGGCTGGAGATTGAACGCATCCCCAAAGGCCAGTGATTTAACCAATCACATGTATGAAATGCCACTAGCTAGTGTTGGAGAGCTTCTTAGTTGGAGAAAACATGGACGAAGTGGGAGGGTCGTGGTGTACTCAGACAGGACATGGAAGTTCAGCGCCCCTTCCACTATACCTGGCTATTCCTGAGTTGTAGCCCTTTATAATAAACCAGTAACATGGGCTTCTGGGTGGCTCAGTGGATTAAGCGTCTGCCTCCAGCTCAGATCATGTTACCCTGGGATCAAATCCTGCATCGGACTCTTTGCTCAGCGGGCGCGGGCGCATGGTTTCTCCCTCTCCTTCTGCCCCTCCCCATTTGTACTCTTTTTCTTTCCCTCTCTGTCTCAAATAAATAAATTAAATCTTAAAAGTAAATAAATAAACCAGTAATAGTAAATAAAACTTTCCGAGTTTCTATGAGCTGTTCTAGCAAATTACCGAAACTGGGGTGGGGGTTGGGATAACCCTTGGTTTAGGGCTCACTGTTCCGAAGTCCAGGTGGCAAAAGGAGACTTCCAAATGGCACTGAAGTGGGGGCGGTGTGGAACTAAGCCCCACACCTGTAGGGTCTGTGTTAACTCCAGGCAGAGCCAGAACTGAATTGCAGGACGCCCATGTGGTATCTAGAAAACTGAACCGGTTGGGGTGGGGAAACCGCCCCCCAACATACTTGGCATCAGGATTATGAGTAAAACAGTTCAGGGGGCCTCGTGCCGCTCTCCCAACCTCCTGGCCTCCCCTTCTCTATAGGTTGGGGGTGCACGGGGAGCCCTTAAGTATCACTATTTTTCATTCACCGAACGGTTATGAGAGATATTACCTGGACATTAACCTACCCATTTCATAGCATAGAAGGTAGAGGAGGCAAGGGGAGAGGACTTGGTTGAGGTTGCCGGGTGGCAAACTGGCACCCAAGTTGAGACTCAGTCTCCTGAAGAGTGAAGCTCTGGCCCCAAAGCATGGTTCTTGGTCTCCGGTGTCAAGACCCCCCCACCTTGACTTTGGCCTCGCACTCCTGGGCCCCCTGCTGAAACCTTGACCTGAGGGCGGTGCAAGGTGAGGTCACATGGTTAACAACCAAATCCCAAAGCATCTCTTGAAACCTTGAAATGTAGGCAGCCAGGGTGATCGGGAGGAAGAGGAAACAGGTGGCGGTGGGCCCCACCTTCCTAAGGCAGAGGGACAGTGGGCATGTAGTGTTCCCTCTTTGACTTCTGTTCCCCCATCTGTAAAACAAGCACAATTCATCTGCCTTCCCTGGTTATACAGCTGGTGCTCAACACATGTCCACCAGCTCGACTTGCCCTGTGTTCTTGACCACCTAGGTCCCTCCAGGCGCCCCCTCCAAGTGAGGCAGATGCCCAAGGCCTGGGGTCTTTTGCCCACACAGCAGCGAGGGTCAGGGCAGGCAACGGATGAGGGCAGCCCAGCAGTCAGGGTTCTGGAGGTGAGAGCCTAAGGTCGAAATATTTGTGCAAATTCCTAAAAATTCCAGGCTGTGTGACCTCAAATCACCCAACCTCTCTGAACAGTTTCCTCAAAATGTGGGACTAGGCTGTTGGAAAGGGAGAGGTCTTCAGGGAGTACTTGGAAAACCCTGATTCCAAGTCAGTGCCCTAAGTAAGCATAAGGTCTCCCGTAGCTACACCATCGGTCCTGGAGGCTGACGGCCCCAGTCAGATCCCACCTGGGCCACTTTCCTTCTGATCCTGAGACTCAGCATGCCATCAGACAATAATAAAAGCTTACGCTGAGCACCAACTGTGAACCGAGCCCTGCTCTGTGAACAAACCTTTAATCCTCCAACTTTATGGGGCAAACTTCCAACTGTTCTGCCCCGTTTAGGCAGGGTAAGAGAGGCCCAGAGGTCCAAATTTCTACCCTTTCCTATCTGCCCGGGACCGGGCTGTCCTCTTTCCATCCTGTACTCTCTTTCCAAAAGAGGACACCCGTGGGCTCGCTGGTCTCCAAAGTTCCGTTTGAACTATTCCTCACGTAACCCGAACATCGGTCGGCCCCAAGCCCGGGAGCGCCTAGATGGCGCTCGTTGAGCGCCAGAAGTGCAAGGGCCCCTCCCGTACTCCCGCTCTCCTCCTCCGAGCCCCGGCGGAGGTAGGAGGGGAAAGGAAGCAAGAGAGGGGGGAGGGGAGCGTGCGAGCCAGGCTTCGCCCAGCCCATCAGGCCCCGGCGGGGGAAGAAGGAGGCCAAGAGCCGAGCTGGCGTAACGAGACTTTACTGAAAACAGAAAACCGGGCGAACCAAGGATTACAAACAGGAATGTGGACTCGTAGCAAAACAAAACAACAGAACAAAAAGGGCGGGAGGAGGGATGTCGGAAGGACGGAACCGGGGGAGCAAGAGCGAGGAAAGGGAAGGGAGGGTTTTTTTTTTTTCTTCTTCCCATTTCTTTAAAAAACCAACACAAGAAAAAAAACACACACACAACCAACGTTTGTTCCCAAGTAGAAACATAAATAGGGCAGAATCCAACACTCTGTTCTTCTCTCTTCCAAAGGCAAAAAAAAAAAAAGTAAAAGGAAAGGCAGGGTTTGAGGCTGCGCCCCCTCGGAGCCACCTTCCGCGGCGGTGTGTACAAAGGGGCTGTCGGGGCGCGCGGGTCTGTGCAACACTGGGTGGCCGCGCTCGGGAAACAGAGGCAGCGCGAGGGCGGGGGTGTCATGCGCTTGCCCCCAGGAGCAGGGGGTCCAGCTTGTCGAGTCCGAGGCGCCCTCTCCGAGTCCTGGGCACCCTCGGGGGGCGTCCTCAGGGACCGCGCCCTCTCGGAAACCCGGCACTCTCGGGGTGGGGGGGTGCCCCGGGGCCGCGCCCTCTCCGAGTCCGGGGCGCCCACGATTCCCCCCACACACACGCAAGCCCGCCTCCCGGGGAGGGGGGCCGCGCATGCGCCCCGCGCGCGGGCTCAGTACGCGGACACCTGGTGCTGGGGCAGCAGCTGGCAGCCGCTGTTGACGTGGCTGAGGACCTTCTGCTTGAGCTGCGCCACCTGCTCCCGCAGCAGGCTCGCTGTGGACGCCAACTCCGTGTTCTGGCTCTTGAGCGTCTTCACTTTCTCCTCTAGGCGCGAGATGCGCTCCAGCTTGCGCTTACGGCACTTAGAGGCAGCGATGCGGTTGCGCAGCCGCTTGCGCTCCGCCTTAATGCGCTCCTGCGTGTCCATGTCGATGGGGGACAACGGCGGACTCTCGCCGAAGCTTGGCACGTCGGGCACCGTCTGCGGCTCATCCTTGAGCGCGGTCAGGCGGGGAGGCCCCAGCGCGCCTGGGGGCGGCGGTGGAGGGAAGGGCACAGGCTCGGCGGCGAAGGCGACCGTCGCAGCACCCCCCGACCCCCCGGTGCCGCCCGCGTAGCTGCTCAGGTTCGCGTAGACGGGCGCCTCGGGCGTGGCTGCCGCCGGGGCCAGTTCGCCAGGAGGCGCGGCGCCCGCAGCCGTACTCGAGGGTCCCCCGGCGGCCGCGGCAGCCGAGGCCGCGCCCGCGCCCAGCTGGTTCTGCTTATGCAAGTCCTCCAGGGCCTTGACGAAGCCCTCGGCAAACTCCTGCTCCTCACTGGCCGCCACCTTGGGGTAGAGGAACTGAGTACTCGTCGGCGTGGTGGTGACCAGCCCGTTGGACTGGATGATTAGGCGCTCGAGCTCAGGCGAGGCGAGCTTGAGCAGCCCCAGGTCTGGCGAGGCGAGCAGGCCGTCGGGGGGCGCCGTGCCTGGGGCGCCGTCGGTTCGCAGGGGGGCCGGGGGCGGTGCGGCCGTGGGCTTGAGCGCCGCCGCCACCTGCTCGCTCAGGCTCAGCGTCAGCGCGTCTTTCTTCATCATGCTGCCAGTCGCCGCCGTCGGGGGCGCCCCGGGGAACAGGCGACCCGGGGACGCGAAGCTACCACCGCCGCCGCCACTGCTACTGACGCCGCCGCCCAGGCCGCTCAGCGCCTCATCGCCGTAGAAGGGTGTTTCCATCCTCCGCCTCCCCCGCCGCGCCGGCCCGGGGGGGGGAGGGGGGAGTGGCCGCGGCCGCTCGGGGGGCGCGCGCCCCCCCGTCCGCTCGGCCCTACGCCCGCCCCGGCCGAGGCCGCTGCGCCCGGCCCTCCGCTGGCGGCGGCTCCTGCGCCGCGCAGTTCGCGCGCCCTCTTATAGCCTCGGCCCAGCTCGATGAGCTCACTGCCCCTGCTCGCCATTGGGCGTGGATGACGTCTCTCATTTGCATGGTGGGGCGGAGCCAAGTTGCTGACACTCCCCCCCCGGCTGCCGTTACCCCGGTGACGTGCGGTAAACCGCACAACAGCGCGCTGCCTTGTGGGTTGACGTCATGGGGGCGGATCCCGCTCCCGGACCCGTTTATCCCGCCCAGGAGCGCAGTGCACAACCAATGCCCCCAGCGCAACCTCCCGCCAAGGCACGTCCCGGGTGGCGTGATGAGCCCGGCCACCAGCCGCCTGCCAGTCCCCAAGCCCCGCCCCGTATCCGCGCGTGGGGCCCCGGCTGGGCGGGGGCGGGGGCGGTACCGGCCTCCGGGGACCGGCGGGGATGGGGCCCGGATGGATAAATATCTCCCTGGCGCCTCCCGCTCCACTACGCCTACAAGTGCCTTCCTTAGCGCGCCTCTGTTCTGGCTCTGGACGGGCTGGGGGCAGAAAGCCTTAGGGAGCTGTTCCCGATGACTCCCTGGACGTTTTGGCCAGATCTGCCTCTGTTTCACCCTCACCCCCAAGTCTCTGGTGGTCTGTTTGCCTCAGAAAGACGGGAGAGGGGAAAGGAGAGCTGCCGAAAGTTTCTGGAAGCGCTTTGATCCTGATACTTTTCACTAAGGAGTCCGACTTTCTGACTTTACAGACGGAAAACTGAGGCTCAGCAAGGTGTGACCAGGCCAGACCTCTCATTCACTTGGTAGAACTCGCCTCCTGCTCCTGGGCAACCGCCTACATTTTTACTCTGCATCTGCCAGGGCCTGCTGTGGGTCTTGAGGTGAGGGTGGTTGACTACAGTCTGCCCCCCCCCCCCCCCGTTTCTTCCCTAGTGGCCCTCCACTTCCCAGTTGTTAATGCAGGAATCCCAGCTGGTAATTGTTAAGTATTTAATACTGTTTTGTTATTGTCTATGCTCAATGGGCCTCCCTAAAGGCTGGCTAGAGATGGGATATGAGGGAGGAGGGAGGGAACAACCTGTCCAACACTTGCTAGAGATTCTTGGGACATCTGGGTCTGGTTGACAGCCCCTTCACACGGCCCAGCCATGGCTCCAACCACACTCAGAGCCAATTTCTCAGCCAGATGGTGGAGGCTAAGGACCCTTCTTCCACTGACACCCCCCCCCAACCTTTCACCTAGTCTGAGCCTTGGCCTGTCTGCCCGTTGCTGCCCCAGGGCCTTTGCATATGCTCTGCCCTCTGCCTGACTGCTCCCTTCCCCAGGGCAAACTTCCTCTATCCTCAGAGAAGCCCCTCCCACTCACCTTATTTCTATTAGAGCCTTGGAAGCATTGGAATGACCAGGTGGACCAGAAGTTCCCAGAGGGCAGGAACCTTGTCTATCCTGCACTTGCTGCACCTCCAACACCCCCTGCAGCACCTGGCTCAGTGTTAAAGGAGAACGGTGCCTGGCCTGGTTGCTGTGGCAGTTTCTGGCCTCAGTCTGTCTGATTGCCCAGCCCCCAACCCCAGTCTTCTACCTCCCTGCCTCACCTGGCCCTGCCCCTTAACTGGGCTCCAAAGCAAAAAGGCTAAGAAGGAAACTGTCACCATGAGCAAGAGGCATGCCCTTGGAATGTCTAAGTGGCTAAGTTAGTTAAGCCACTGCTTTCCGCTCAGGTCATGATCCTGGAGTCCTACGATCAAGTCCCCCATTAGGCTCCCAACTCCGTGGGGAGTCTGCTTCTCTCTCTGATCTCCCCTCTCGTGCTCTCTGTCACACTCTCTCAAATAAATAAAATCTTTTTTTAAAAAAGAGGCGTGGCCTGGTAGGCAATGACCCAGGAGTATATGTATCTATGCACACACAGATATCTGTTTGTGCTTGTGTGTGTTCATGTGTGGATCCCTGTGCCCAGGTGTGTTTGCACGTGAGCGTGGGTGTCTGTGTGCCTGTGTGGGTCCATGCACATAGCTCTCGCTGCGTGTATGTAGCTGTGTGCCTCAGTGGCTATGTATGTGTGTTTCTAGGTACATAGGTCTCTGTGTCCTCCAGACCTGCCCTCTCAGTTTCCAACCTGAGCAAAAAGACCCCAGATGGACCTGTTGCTAGCCTTGCTCTGAGACCCCTCTCTGGGTTCATGCAGTGGGGCTCGATTGGAGGAAATGGGGCCATGCTTCTCCCCAAGGCAAGATGTGAGTGGGTGGCCTAGGGAGCCTCCACCCTGACCTTGGGCCTTAACCTTGATGAGTGGGTGAATGGTCTGGTAAACCATGGGCAGAACTGGCCTGAGCTGAAAGACTGACCAACAAACAGGCTTTGGAAAATGGAGGCAGAAGGAGCCCAAGGCCTGGGACCTCTCTGAGTCAAGGTTTCCTCATGAAAATGGAGTGAATAGGGGCGCCTGGGTGGCTCAGTTGGTTAAGCAACTGCCTTCTGCTCAGGTCATGTTCCCAGAGACCTGCGATAGAGCCCCACATTAGGCTTCCTGCTCGGCTGGAAGCCTGCTTCTCCCTCTCTCACTCCCCTGCTTATGTTCCCCTTCTCGCTGTGTTTCTCTCTGTCAAGTAAACAAAATCTTAAAAAAAAAAAAAAAGAAAATGGAGTGAATAATCTCACCCACCTCATGGAGTCTTGTGATTTTTATTTTATTTTTTTTAATTAAGTACCCTCTAGCCCCATCATGGGGCTAGAACTCCCGACCCTGAGATTGGAGAATCTCATGACTAAGCCAGCCAGGTGCTTTGAGTATTGTGATTTGCATTGGATTTGAAAAAATAGTAAGAACTCAATGTTTTCTGTATTTTCCATTATTATCGTTATTAGGCCAACCTTAACTGTGTATGGTTGTTTGGTCTGAAGTTCCCTCAGCCTGGAGTGCCCTTCCTTAGCCTCCAGGCGAATTCCTACTCAAGCTTCAAAACCCAATGTCTCCTCCTCCAAGAAGCCTTCCCTAACCTGACACCCAAGGAGTCCTCTAAGTAGCCCCCCCCACCATCTGCTCTGGCTGAGTCTGCCCACCATCTTTGTCGAACTCTGTCTGCCCCAAATAGGAGAGGGGAGGATCCTTGAGGCTGGATAGAGAGGACCTGTCTTGGCCCCTAAGTATGGGAAGCGCCCTGGACAGACTCTGCCAGTGCTACTTTTCAAGGCCTGGCTACTTCAGTCTCTACTGCTGTGCATTTGCTCTTCCCTCTGACCCAATAACCTTCCCTACCTTCTCCTTTCCTAGCCAGGGAAGCCAGTGGGACACAGTTCTGCTCTTCCATTTGGACCAACCCTATCCCCACCTAGTCAGGCAGGTCAAGGGGAGCCCTAAATCCACCAGCCAATCATACACAGTGAACTGGGGATAACTCTCATTCTCTCATTCATTTATTCATTCATTCGTTCATTCCCTATACACAGCACCTACTGTGAGCTAAGTGATGAGGACACATGGGAATGACACAAACACCCTCACCTTCCCAGCACAGGATCTGAAGGAGGAACCTGTCAAACACAATTTCAGGGATAATGGTGCCCTCTCCCTGGATGGGGGGGGATATATTTTAGAGTTGGGTAATTAGGGTGGGGCACCCCAGGAGGTGATGCTGAATGAAGGAGGAGCTGGAGATAATTTGAAGGCTGAATATCCCAGACAGTGGGAACAGCCGATGCAAAAGTCCTGGGGCAGACACCAACTGGCCACTTTGATGGAGAGAGCTGGTGGGGCTGGGTTGGGTGATACAGGGGAAGCCAGAGAGAGAGAGAAGGAAAGCAGGTTTCAATGGGAGGTTGGGTTGTATATGTCCTGTATAGAGGTGGTGGCCCTGGAAGATAGGATTGAGGAAGAGTCGGTCACAGGGCTCAGTCTAGACCCTGATTTTCCGGCCCCCTAGTCTCCCAGCGGCTCCACGACATTATCTCACTTTCCAGAGCAGCGACCTGGGGGGGTGCGGTACCTGCCCCCAGGTCACACAGTCCAACCCCAAGGAAAACTCAGCCTAGTCCCCAACCCCTACTCTGGGTTGGGAAGGAAAGCTGAAACTAATCCCCCAGCCCTCTCCCAGGCGGGGTTGGAATCTCCAACGCTGTGGGCTCTGGGACCTCCCTCTAGAGCGTTGAGACCCTTCCCGTTAAGCAAACTGCAATTCGGTTTAATGTTTCGTCTTTATTTGAAGACCCAGGGAACTCAAATCTACTTGATAAAACGAAGCCCCAAAGAAAGAGAAAAAAGGAGGTAAGCAGGAAGCACAAAGGGGTGAGGCGAACGAAACCTCTCAAGGGGGAGGTATGCGGGGGATCGCGTCTGGGTAGGGCTCACGGGGAACGTCCTCCGGCGCTTAGGACCCATGGGCTGGTGGGCGTGGGGCTTGCGGGGACCGTCCCCGGGTGGCGGGACCCCGCGAGGGGGCCAGGGAAGGGGTGCCGTCCTGGGGCCGGGGGCCCTACTGGCCTCCGCGCATTCCTAAGGATCAGGTTACCCGCCAAGGCAGAGGCCCCGCCCCTCCCCTCCTGTCCCGTCCCGCTTCCGCCCTCGCCGCGAGCAGGAATCACTGTCGCCTCCCTCGTCCCGTGCAGGTGCTTGGGCGGCCGCGGGGAGGGGACCCACACCCAGTCCTCCCGGCCGGCACTGGCGCTTTCCAGTCTCAAGAGACCATTTTCCAGACAAGGAAACTGACGCTTCGTCAGCTCCCTTCAGCCCTGCTGAAACCAGACTGACAGTCAGCTTTACAACCCGTGGCCCTGTTGCTTGCACCTGGAGGCTGCCGTGTCCCCAGCCTCCCGCAGGCCCGGATGAGCAGCTCAGCCCCTTGTTCCTTGATTGACCCGCCGGAGTGATCCCGGAAGGGTGCCCGCGCGCAAAGGAGAAAACAACTATTCACACCATCTCCCCCCCCCCCCCCCGCATCCCAGGATGGGCAAGATTCCTGCGCTCATCTAGCGAACATTTAATGTGCACCTGCTGTATACACAGGGCCGCGTTAGGCCCTTTCCCAGGCAGACTTGGGGAAACCTTAAGGTTTGGGGGTGGGAGGGTGGTGATGAGCTCAACTTCGCTAAACCAACTTGAGAAGCTGATTTGCTTTGATTTTGTTTTTCTTTCACGTATCCTCAGGCACCACCATTCAGCCATTCCACCACCCTCTATTGAGCACCTATTGTGTGCCCCACCCTATGTGCTGAGCCAGGGATTTCCACCATCCCTCATCACCCCCTGAGCTGATATTCCCGTAGGGGACAGAAAATACCCACCATAAATGAAGAAGTAGGCTCTAGGCTGATGTCACTATTTCTCCTTTAGGTCGGCCCCCTTTTCTGTTTTTACTTCAGTAAATATATTTCAAAAGGGAAACTTCATGTCACCACGAAGAATGGAAAACCAGTTTCTCTTGCCATAAATAGAAAGAAACTGAAAAACGATGAAATGAGAGCAAAACCCAGGAATTCCTTCCTCAGGGACACTCTGGGGCAGGCACAGAGCAGGAACCTCCAAATATCCAGAAAGCATTAAAGGCAAGGAAGCCCCAAGCCAAGCCAAGAAGGGTGTAGGAGGGGCCACAGGGATCCACTTGGTGTTTTCATCCCTGAGGGCCTCAGCACACAACAGGTGCTCAATAATGTGCCAACCCTTGGCAGTGAGCACCTACGACACATGGGGTTTGCCTGCATCTCATAGCATCCTTCCCAGACTTTTGAGTTTACAGACCCATTTTCAGGGACAAATGAGGGGGTGTGGCAGCTAGCGGGTCCTTGGGGGGTGGGACCCCACCCAGCCTCTCTAGGGAGACTTCAGGTTGGTTCAGTCAGCAGAAACTCCTGCTTCCTCCTCAAGACCTTGGGGCGCTCCCCACCCACCGTGCTGTGGCCCCTAACAGCCTTCTGCAATGAGCTGTGGGTCCCTGACGTCCTACCCAGGCTGCCCAGGGATTGGGGATGGGGGAAATGTGTGAATCCGTAAGTATGAATTAAATAAGTAAATGAATTAATGTGTGGATGATGTAATGGATGATTTGGTGAAGTAATGAATGGATGAGTGAATTAATGGATGGGAGGATGCATCTGTGCTGCCAAGATGAGAAACCCACTCCCCATGTTTTTCCTTAATAGCCCCACACCAGCACTGCTAAGAGGGACATCTGTCCACAGTTTTCAGAGGGACAAACAGGCTCTAAGCAAAGCATGGCTCCATGCCTCCCATTTTCAGGGGGCAGACTGGAATTCAGGTGGCTTCGCTCACCGTTAGCTGCAGGACAGGGGGCCGAGTGGAGGAGCAGGGACCCCAGTGGGGGAGTAGATTGAATGAGGGTTGACGCAGGCAGCAGACAAGAGCAGGGAAGCGGTGGCGGCTGGGCCTCCGGAGCATGGAGGAGCAGGCAGAGTCCCAGTCGGTTAAGAAGGGGCTCCAAGTTAAGAGCAAGTTTGAGGGGCCTCCCGGCACGCGAAACGCATAAACAGCAGCCTTGTGTCTCCTGGGCGTGGGGAGGCAAAGACACCTCCCGGCCCCCCAACACTCGGAACCTGAGGCGGCCACCGTGAACTCCTTCGCCCGCCCGCTTCCCCCTTCCTCCGCCTCCGCCTCTCCTCGGGAGGAAGTGGTGAAGGTGCGGGGGAGGGCCCCCTATTCTCACTTCTCCTGGGGCAGGGCGGGGCCTGCAGGGTCCCCTCCCCCGCCGCGAGGATGGGGGGGCAACCGGAGTGGAGGCCGGGAGCCCCAAGAGCTGCGGCTCGGCGAGGGCGGTGCGGCCCGTGGTTGGGTGACTTCTGAGTTCTCTGGGTTTCGACGGTTCTCATGTGAAAAGTGGGGGGAAGAAACTCGACCCTGAAATAATGGGTTGCTGGGTGAGAGGACTCCGCCCCAGGCCCAAGGAGACCAAACCCGACCAGGACACTCCCAGGCCTGGAGGGGTCGGGGTCAGGGCCGGGCGGGAGCGAGAGATACCGCTGTAAACACGGACTTGGACCCGGGCGGGAGGCGCATTCCAGGCGGAGGGAACGGCGCAGGCAAAGGCTTGGAGGATGGTCGGGACCTCCCGCCACGCCGGGCGGCTGGGCCGGTCCAGGACCTGCCCCTCGTCTTCCCCCCCAGCCGGGCCCCTCCTCCGGCGGGGGTGGGGGAAGAATCTGGAGGGCCTCGGCGCCCCAGCCGCAGCCACGGAGTTAACCCCGCGCTGCCGCCAGACCGGGTGGCGGGGGTGGGGAGGTGCGGGGGTGGGGTGCGGGTGGCGTCAGCGCCGACGTCAAGGCGAGGCGGGGCCGCGTAGACTCGGGCGCCGGGCCGGTGCCCCACGCCGCACTGGAAGTCGTGGGTGTGGTGGTGGGCAGGGTACGCCCTCCAGCTGTCCGGACGCTGCGCAGAGGGGAAACCGAGGCAGGGAGGGGCGAGTGGCCTAGCCGGGACTGAAGCTGGGCCGCAGGGCTCCGGGTCTCCGTCCCTCAGCCTCAGGCCGCTTCTGTCCCACACCGTTGCCCCCCTCCCCAGTCTTTCGCTGGCGCGGGTCTACGCCGCAGGGTCACTCGCCTGCAACAGCAACGAACTGGTGTTTTGTGTTTTGTTTTGTTTTTCCGGCACGTAAACAAATCCCTACAAAACCGCCCAGTTAAGCCCTGGGCGTCCCAAACTGTGCTCTGGCAAGTCACCCCATCTTTGTGGGCCTCAGTTTCCTCAAACGGCCCAGTGAAGGAGAGCTGACATTTCACTGCGGGCTCACAGCTCGGCCTTCGGGAAGGGGTGGGGTGGGAGGGGATTCCAGGGCCGAGGGGCGGGGGAGACAGCCTAGAGGCTCCGGAGAGGTGCGGGAGGGGTGGGTTGGGGGACACCAGCGAGGCGGGATTTGAATCCACAGCTGGCTTCCCGCCCCCCTTTTGTCCTCCCGGCCTCTCCCTCTCGTCCGTCTCCCTCCTGTCTAACCCCTCCACTTTCCCCGATCCCCTCGCCTCCCCTCTCCCTCCCTTCCCCCCAACTGGCCCAGCTCTGCGCCCCAGCGGGGCCGCTAATTAAATGCAGAGCTGGGGGGAGGGGCGGCTCGCAGTTAACCCCTTCCCGCCAGGCCCTGGAGGGCTTCCCAGAGCTGAGGAAGGGAAGCTCCTAAGCCGCTCAACTCCTCTCTGCCCCAGACTCCGGCCCTAGGACAAACCCATTTGATGTACGGGTATGTCGAGCCCGAGGGACAGCTGTAGGTCACCCCAAGTCCCCACCCCGTGCCTACACTCTGAGGCAGGTGGAGAGGACCCAGACACACCCATTCCCCTAGCCTGGCTCCCCTTCCCTCCACTGCCACGGTGCGGCTGGGTCAACTGAAGATCTGAGAGGCACCCAACATTCTTGGGATGGGAACCACAGGGAAAAAAGGTAATCTAAGGTTAAGCCATAGGAGGCGCTATGCGGGAGTCTCAGGGGGCTGTACACTGGGGCAGTGACACCCGCAAAGAGGGCACCATGAGGGGGCACCAGGGAAAGGTAGATTCTTGAGAACTGGAATAGCACCCCCTCCCAAGAAGGAACGCATAGCATGCTGCGGGTGGGTGGGGGGGAGTAGTTGGAGTCCTTGACAGCCCAGGAGGAGCCTGGGACTACCCTCCCTGCCTCAGTCTCCCCACCAGTGCCCATGTTCCAGAGGACGCAGTGGAGTCTCGGGGGACCTAGGTGCTGCCCAGAGTCACAGGGACCTGTTTTCTGCCCTCTGTGGGTGCCACAGTGGCCTGCCCTCACCCTCTGTGGCTCCCTGTTACCCCCTAGCTTTGCCCCTCCTATTGTCCAGACTCCTTTAACACTTGACCGTGGAGTTCCTTCACCAGTAGTACCGACTTCCAGAGACATTCTGAGGCGGGGGTGGGGGGGTGGGGGGTGTCCCAGACAGAGCCCAGAGCCCCTCCCTCGGCTGGCTCTCCAATCCCACTGGGCCCCTCACTCAGCCCCATCCCCCCAGGTATGGCTACAAGCTCTTCAAGGAGGGGCTGGAGGGGCTGGCTCAGGAGACAGGACTGACGTGAATAGGGGAAGGTAGGCAGTGTGGTCCTTGAGCCTGGGTGAAAATCACTGCCCCCTTTGCCCCTGCCGCTTTGGAGGAGGCATGACGGTGGCTGCAGGGACGGGGGATGTGCCCGGAGGAGCATCCGGCAGGGCCCGCGTTGTCATGGCAACGCTGACTCAGAGGCAGAGGCAGAGGCAGAGGCAGGTAGCAGCAGCTAGTCCCCAACAGCCCACCCCTGTGCTCCTGGCACCCCGCCCAACACCCACCCTGCAGCCTCCACTCTGGGGATCTCTTCTGAAACTGGAGAAGGGTGGGTGAGACCCCAGGGCAGCTGCATAAATTCCTCCAGCCACCCCCACCCACCCAATCACCTGCTGGAAGGTGGGAAATTCTGCTTTATCCTACTTACCTGGGTGCCACGTCTCCCCCTCCCACCTTCAGGACTCCCATCTTTCCATTCATCTGTTTATAGGTCCATCCATCTATCCATCCACCCACCCACTAATCTGTCCATCCCTGTTTACCCATCCCCTCATTATTCATGCAGTGCCAACTGTGCACCCACATTACTCTCAGCAAGGGCAGTTGTCCCTTGCTCGAGCAGTCAGGGTATCCTTGAAGGATTTGGACTAGGGGGATACAGATGACGACAAGGCCTCTGTGGCCCCTTGGGTCCAGGCCTTGAGAAGATGAGGCCCCTTCTCTCCCTCCTGCTCCCAGTCTCTGTCCTCTACCAGTATCTACTTCAGTGTCTGTCTCCATCTCAGAGTATAGCCCAGACCCTTCGCCACCTCCACCCGACCCCAAAGCCACTGTGTAGCTCCCCTCCTCTCTTCCCCTCACTTGTCTACTCCAGCCACATGAGCCTCTGTGTTCTTCCAGCTTCTCAGTTACCTGAAGCCTCCAGCTCCATGGAACAGCAGGTGCAAAGGCCCGGGGGCAAGTACATGCTGGCATCTTGAAAACGCAGTAAGCTGATTGTCATTAACTAAAGAGCACATTTTATTCATATTTTCCTCAGGTTTTGCCCAATGCGCTTTTTTTTTTTTTAAAGATTTTATTTATTTGACAGAGAGAAACACGGCCAGAGAGGGAACACAAGCAGAGGGAGTGAGAGAGGGAGAAGCAGGCCTCCTGCCGAGCAGGGAACCCGATGTGGGACTCGATCTCGGGTCTCCAGGATCATGACCTGAGCCGAAGGCAGTCGCTCAACCAACTGAGCCACCCACGCGCCCCGCCCAATGTGCTTTTTATAAAATTATTATTGAGGTGAGATCCACTGACACAAAATTCACCATTTTACCTTTCTTTTTTTTTTTTTTAAAGATTTTATTTATTTGACAGAGAGAAACACAGCGAGAGAGGGAACACAAGCAGGGGGAGTGAGAGAGGGAGAAGCAGGCTTCCCGCCAAGCAGGGAGCCCGATGTGGGACTCGATCCCCGGTCTCCGGGATCATGACCTGAGCCGAAGGCAGTCGCCCAACCACCCAGGCGTCCCAAAATTCACCATTTTAAACCTAACACTCCAGTGACATTTAATACCTTACAGTGTTGTGAAGCCAGCACCTCTGTTTAGTTCCAGAACATTTTCAGCACCCCAAAAAGAAACCCTGTTCCCCATGAGCAGCCACCCTCCACCCTCTCCCCGAGACCCTGAGCAACCACGAATCTGCTTTCTGTCTCTGTGGGCTTGCCTGTTCTGGACATTTCATATACATGGGATCCTGAAACAGATGGCCTCTTGGGTCTGGCTTCTTTCGCTCAGTGTGATGTTTTCGAAGTTCAGTGCACACAGTAGAGAGTGTCAAAACTTCGTTCCTTTTTTATGGCTGAGTACTATTCTATTACACAGCCAGACCACCATATTTTATCCTGCATCAGCTCGTGGACATTTGGACTCTTTCTTTCTTTCTTTTTCTCAGGTAACTGAGAAGCTGGATCAGATCCCGGGTGGGCTGAGCTGTAGTCTGATTCCATTTGCGCCCCCCCCACCCCGGCCTCCTCCAATAGCAGAAAAGGTCAAGGTGTTTGGTGCTTAGGGACAATGTTGAGGACATTTGGGTGCCTTGGAGGGTCAGTCTGTACCCCTTGGGAACAAGACCTACAAGCTTAGTGGGGTTCGGTAGCAAGTGGGAAAGGAGAGGCAATGGATTCCATCCAGCTGGGGGCCCTGATCTGTTTCCAGCCACCTCATGAACACAAACAGCAAGAGCCTTTTTTTTTTTTTTTTTTTAATTTTTAAGGAAAATTGCTGAGTTACAAAGATCTCCCTGGACAGCATCACTGTGCCCCAGGAGTTGAGTCTTTTGGGGGTTTTGGAAAAGACAGCCTTTCCAGAAGGTTCTGGGGAAACCATGTCTGAGGCTCTCCATGGTGACAGGGAGGGTGTGAGGGAGAGGACACCTCACCAGTCATCCACACACACTTGGGCATTTGGGGACACCCCGAGCCTGCTTGCCAAGGACGCGCAACATGCTAGAGGGACACAGGGTGGAAGGACAGGCCCTGGGCATGCTTACAGGGACAGTTTTCAAAGGAACGGGGAAGGGAATGAGGGAGGGGAAGACGCAGGAGGACGCGCCGAGTATTTTTAGGCGCTGAATGCAGCCCTAAAATATTTCCACGGCCACTCCCGAGGGTGAGCAGGGTGACTATTTCGGTGCCTGGTTCCAATGGAGGCGGGGCGGGGAGGGGTGAGTCACTGGGTGGCTGGACCCAGACTGGGGGGGGGCTCTCAGGGCAGAACCAGGGGCCTTCAAGGGGACTGCTCGCCAGCCGGGGCTAGGCATCCAGGGCATGAAGGACAGTGGCCTGGCCACTGACCACAGGGCAGGCCAAAGCATGTGGCACCATTGCCCGGGGGCTCGCAGACATGAGCGAGCGGTTCAGGCAGAGCTCAAGCCGGAAGGTGATGGAGAGATTTTCAGGAGAGCTTTCTGACACTCCACAGGTGATCAACGTAGAATGAAGCAGCACTCCTAGATGTGCACAAGTATATATGACGCACTTGCTGTATACCAAGCCTCCTCCCCCCATGTAATCCTCCCAACAGCCACTACTGTCCCCTCTGACCAGCAAGGAAACTGAGGCACAATAGGGTAAAACTTGCCAGGCACTTTGTGCATCTCCAACCTTGTCTCTCAGTTGAGGCAACAGTCAGGGGAATATGTTTTAAAACCAGTGCCGAGCTCATCTGCCTCCACCCCCAATGACTCCTGTCTCCTGATTCTACACCTGACACAGAACTCAGAGAAGGTAAATGGATCCTCCAAGTTCAAGGAGGCAACAGAGGGAAAAGCTCTGAGGAGGCTCTGGAGCTGTGTGACCGGGGCAGGAGGCTCTCCCACTCTGTGCCCGAGTGGAGGAGCTGCCTGGCACACACGAGGCTTTCGTTCGGATCATGCTGGGTCTGATGACTGCTGGCCTCATCTCTGCCCGACCTGAGCAGGCCACAGAAGCTCGGGGGCTTTTCACTTGCTGTTCGCTCCACCTCTTCCTTGCTCTCTTCCCATGAACAGTGGCTTCTTGACCTTGGGAGTTGGTCTGAACATGCCCCCCCCACCCCCGGAGGCCTCCTCTTGCACTCTGCAAAGCTCCCATCCCAGCATCCTGGGCTTCCTGCAGAAAGATGAGCCCATCTGCCCGGGCCCTCAAGGCACCCCTGCCTCTTCTCTTGCCACCTCTATGACCTCTACCCTGGGCTGAGTCCCCAGCCCTACCTCCTCCTGGTCTCCGGGCTTCCACCCTTGTCTCAGTCTGTTCTAGAACCTGTGCTCCCCATCTTGCTCAGGGCCTGCACCTGCCCCGTTTCCTGCCCCCTTGCTTTGTTCCTGTCACCACTCCATGTAGGGCCTTGGCACTCGCACACGTTCCCTTCGTCTGAAATGCTCTTCTCCTAGATGGCTGCCTCCCTTGCCTTCCTCAAGCCCTTCCCTCAAACGTCAGTCACCCTCTGGCCTGCCCTGACTACCTCTTTCTGCCACTCTTGTTTTCTTTTTCTCCACATTGATGCTCTCAGCTTATTTGTTGTTGCCAGCTCACCAGGAAGGCAAGGGTCACTGGGCCCGGGCCTTCGCCTCACTCATGCTGAGCCTCCTGCCCCTGGGATACAGTTGCCGCCTCAGTTCCTCCGCCTCCAGGTCAGCCCTCGATGCGGGCAGCTTCTCCCTCGGAGGTGGTCTCAGTGGGCATCAGGCCATCTCCTACACCGCTCACTGGCCAGGGCACAGTGGGACAGCAGAGGACACCACGCTCCGCACTGAGCCACTGGAGATCTGCACACTGCTGATAACAGAGAGAGGCTGGGCCCCAGGGTCCATTAGGATGGCTGGGGAGGACATCTGCCACCATGCCCAAGCAGCAGGTAGGGCGCAGCAGAGGAGGAATCCCAGATGTGTGCAGGAAGGGGAGATGGATGCCCTCCCACTGCTGCCTAGTGGGGCTGCTGCTCCTGCTTGCCCGCTGTATCCGGGTCCCCAGAATGCGACTCTTGTGGGTGCCAAGTCAGGCACCAGCGGGCACGAGTGGGCTGGGGCCGTCCAGGCGGGCCCCGCAGAGCTTGGGCCCCAGGCTAAGTCACACCTCTGCTGGGAGGGGATCTGGAGCGAACTCCTGGGGTAGGAGGAGGTCTCTGGTTGCCAGTTCCTGGGAACCGCCTACTTCTAAGACGTCCTGCATGCTCCAAGCCACGCAACAGTCAGCTGATGAGGGCTCGACCCCAGTCCACAACCATCAGAAGCGCGGAAAGATCGAGGCCCAGTGTCTAGGAACTAGATAGGCGTTTTGGTTTCTTTCCTTGTTCGGGGTGCTGAGGCTCGTTTCTCGAAACCAACCAGGAAAAAGACGAAAAAACGAGCCTGTCCTGGCAGCCAGCTCAGAAGGACAGAACCTTCCGCACTTAAGCGGCCTGGGCTGGCCAGGCGGCTCACTCACGTCACCGGCGGGCGAGGAGGGGACTGGGCTGCCAGCCCTAACTGCCTGACTGGAAAGGTCAGGGCCGGCTGGCGTGTCTAGCGACACACGCGGGAAGCCGCGATTACGCACGCAGGCTCATGCAGGCTCCGGGGGCCCGGAGCCGAGCCCCAGCGCAGGCGCCGCGGGGGCCCCAGACCCTGCCTGCGAAGGGGCCGCAGAAGGCGGGCGTTCTCCCCGCAGAGCTGAGTTAGGGAGGAACCACGGAACCCCCAGAAGCAGGAAGGGGCGGGGCCTCCCCAGGGCTGGCCCTTCGCTGCGGAGCTGGACACCTGACCCCGGATTTTATCAAAACCTCGCCAGACCGGGGCCCCGGAGTCTTGGGTCCAGGGCCATAGGGAAGGGAAGCTGAGGGCCCAGCTATCTCCTGCCCCGCCGGGCCCTCCCTTCTCATTCCTGCCCCTCCTGTTGCCCCCCCAACCCATCCCAGCAGCCCACATCTTTTTTTTTTTTAATGCACTATTATTTTAAATTTACTTATTTGAGAGAGAGAGCGAGAGAGTGCATGAGAGGAGAAAGTCAGAGGGAGGTGCGGACTCCCCGCGGAGCTGGGAGCCGGATGCAGGGCTTGATCCGGGGACTCCAGGACCTTGACCTGGGCTGAAGACAGTGCCTTAACCAACTGAGCCACCCAGGCGCCCCAGCCCACATCTCTGAGAGAGGGGATTTCTCCAGGCCCGGGGCTTATCAGATGTCCCCCAGGTCCCACTCAAACTCCATGCCCTGTCCCCAGCCTGTGCCAGAGAGCTGCTCTAACGCTAGGCAAGCATTCTGGCTACAGCAGGTGCCCAGAGCAGTGCCTGGGGGAAGAGCAATGAGGGGGTGGGGGTAGGAGCACAGTCTTGGGGGGGGGCTGAGTCATAAATGTGGGAATCTGTAAGACTACCTGACTAGTGCTTGGCAACTCCGACAAGTGGAGTTCTCAGGCAATACCTTTTATTCTGATCACCCCTCAGAACAGGTCTCAACACAGTGACAATTAGAATTTGCTCCCACAGGAACGAGCCAGCACCCCGTCTTGCCTCCCAGCAGGGGCCATCCTACAGTCCTCCTCCTTGTAACAAAAGAGGAAAATCAGTCCGTGGACGTCACAGAAACATTTTGCAGAAGTGTTGACTCAACATCCCACGCAAACCACCATGGTGTGGACTGGCGGTGCCCCAACTTGGAGGGGAGTGTGGACCCACGGTGCCCCAACTTGAAGGGTAGGAGGCAAGCGCCTTCCTAGCACATTCCTTGGTGCAGCTGCTTGTCATGGCTTCTCAGTGAACTTTGGTGTGAATGGTGCTTACAAAGCAGGGATGGCGAGTAGGACACTGGTCACAAGGGTGTGCTGTTGGCTCCTGCCTGGGACTCCCCCACCCCATCAACTCTCTCTACACAGAGGCAGGGATTACAGGCAAACCTCTAGCAAGCAGGGAGCAGGACAGCCACTCCCACTGCCTAGAGAACAGCCTCATAGTTCTTAAAAGGATATCAAGGCAGCGGCGCCTGGGTGGCTCAGTTGGTTAAGCGACTGCCTTCGGCTCAGGTCATGATCCCGGAGACCCGGGATCGAGCCCCACATCGGGCTCCCTGCTTGGCGGGAAGCCTGCTTCTCCCTCTCTCGCTCCCCCTGCTTGTGTTCCCTCTCTCGCTGTCAAATAAATAAAATCTTAAAAAAAAAAAAAAGGACATCAAGGGACACTGAATCAGTGTCCTGTTGAAATACTTCCCCTTGGCGAGACAGACAGCAACCCTTGAAAGGAAACTTCTCTTACTGGGCTGTGATTACCTGAGAATACCACAATCTAGATGTGCCTAGTGACTCAAAAGGAATTATGAATTTGTAGTTTGTAGTTGTATTTGTTTTTATTTTGTAACACAAACAGGGAGAGAGGAGACAAAGGGGCAGGGCCCAGCCATGTCCCCAGGAACGGCTTCCGTGGCATATGTTCATATGTATTTGTTTTCAAAAGGCAATCCTGAGGTCCGTGTTTCAGGAAACTCCCAAGGCTGTCAATCTCAGTGCAAACAGCTTAAAATAAAATCCTCTGGTCTGTTCACCACAGGAGGATCCAACTCAAAATGCAAAACCAGCCTGTTTAGAAAGTACCCGCCCTTAAAACAAGGACCAGAGCTTTAAAGACACATTAAACATAGAATCTCCCAGGAATCAAGTCAGCTGCGGCTTCAGAAAACCAAACACACTGAATAACATCCCACTGTAGAACTGCTGGCTTAAAAAAAAAAAGCCGGGGGGGGATACTTTACATAAAAAGGATCACAAAATGATGGGGGGGGGTCCTCTTCCCCAACACCTGCATCTTTTTGTTCTGAACACACTTGTGAACCGGAGAGCAGAAACACAGCCTCAGGGAGTAGCGGCGACTCAGTCTCTGGGGGACGAAGTGCAGCTCACTGTTTGCCCGCCTGTCTGCCTGGCTTCTTTTCCGGCTGACCTCTGCCTGTGCCTGGGATCCCACCTCGGCCCCGGCCACCAAACACACCTGTGAGACAGAGGAGGGGGCTGCAGCAGACCCAGGTTTGGAGGTCCAGCTGAGAATGTGGGGTGGTACTCTAGAAAGTTCTCAGTGTTACGAGGGCTAAGACCAGCTCCCAAGGGGGTATGAGGGATGCCAGAGAGGACAGAGGTGAGCTCTAAGTCACACTAGGCCTTGGGGCAAGCTTCCTGGGAGAGGGGCTGGGGGCCAGTCATCAGAACAACAAAGCTAGATGGTTTCCAGGAGGAGACGAGCCAGAGCCAGAATAAGGGCAGGACTCAGCCCAGGGGGCCGACCACAGGTTTCCAGCTCTGAAGACCCACATTTCCCTCTTTCTCCAACAATGTCCACATCCACTGGCCCAGGAGAGAAACAACTGGGAGACTGTGTGTGTCCAGCCGAGGGGTGGGGACAGAGGAGCTCCCTGTCCTCTAACCTCTGCCAGCCAGTGATGGAGCTGTGTTTCTAAGATATTTCCCATGGAGCCCCAGGTAGGAGCTGTGCAGGAGGCTGAGTAGTAAGGGACAGAACACGACCAGGGCGGCAGGGGACACAGAAAGGAGCACAGAGTCTCCCTTCCACCACATATATGATGTGGGCCCTGTAGGGAAGGAGGCCCATCCCTGCAGGAGCTGCCTGCCCTCACCCCCCCCCCCCGCCCGGGGCAAGCCCAGCTTTGCCAAGCGCAGCTCTGCCATATAGGGTAAGATTTCCACCTGCTGCCGAGGGCCACATGGTCTCTCTTCAAAGTGGCCCAAGCAATCACTTCTTCCTCCCTCCCTGCTCCTCTGGGCAGCCCACTCAACACTGGTGGCCCCCAGCATGAAGAGCCTGGCCCTCAGGTATGGAAAAGTGCCTGCAGTACCCTCCTGACCTCCTCCCTCCGGCTCACTCCTGTCACGTGAGCCTCAGCTCAGGGCCGGCTCATGTATCCTTCTTGGCCCTGCCTGTGAGCCCCCCCAGGGGGAACCTGGGCCTGGCACGCCAAAGGCGCCTCCAGATGGAAGAGACAAAGCCGGGGCCCTCTAAGACAAAGGGGCTGTGGGAGGAGAGAGGGTCTGCAGATGGCCTTGAGGCTCAAGCCCCAGCGGACTGCACAACAAATTGAAGTTTACGCTACATTTACAATCTCAGGGGTCGGAGAAGGGGTGGGTAGGGTGAGGGGAGTCTATCAAAAAGGCATGAACTCAGCCTTGTGAAAAGGAGTGACAGCAGGGAAGGGGCTTGTGGCAGGCCCTGAGCCGGGATCCCCGCCAGCAGCCTTGGTGAGGCGGGGACCACCAGACGCTCTCTGCAGAGGGGAAACGGGCCAGGGAGGAGGCACACCATGCCGAGAGCTCCTGTTGCCAGGAGACACAGGTGGCTGTCCGACGAGGGCTCAGGCCCCAGGGCTCAGGGACGGTGGGGGAGTCAGCGTTGCCCGCCAGGACTACACCAGGCTTCCTGGGTTGGGGCTGTGGGGCCGGGGCCGGCAGCAAACAGCAGCATGGGCTGCACGGCACCGAAGGAGGCCTGTGAGTCATAACCCCCAGCTCTATGGAGGGGGCTCAGAGCCAGGCCTGTGGCACCATGACGGCACCACCCAAGAATGTCAACACTGGGACGGGATGGCTGCCACGTGCTGCAGTCACCCTTTGGCGGCAAGGCCCAGACAGACTCAGCGGCCCAGCCTGCTAGGGAGGGGGGAGGAGGAGGGGAGAGAAGGGCCTACCTCGCCCAGCGCCCCCCATGCCTCGGCCCTTCTGCTGCTTCTGCTGCTGCAGGCCGCCACGGCCACGGCCCTTGGCCACCACCTCCTCCTTGACCATGTCGATAACCTCATCTGGGATGCGCAGGTACTTGATGGTGCTGCCGCGGATGTAGCACTCAGGCATCCGCCAAAACTTGTCCCCATCCTGTGCGAGAGAGGGGTGAGTCTCGGATCGGGGGTGGGGGGGGTCCTTGCAGTGGGTGCCAAGGACCAGGGTGCATCTGTCCCTTTGTGCCCCCGTTCCCACCTGGGTCGGCATCCTATCTGCCTGCACCTGGCATCACCCCTGCAAAGTTCCCAGTCCCGGACCTGACATGGGGGTCTGGGAGCTGTCTTCCAGGGGACTCTCTCCAGACTCTTGGTCCCCCTTTACAGGAAAGGGTAGGAAATTGCATAAGCTAGCTTCCTCATCCTCGGCCTGCCCTCCAGTGTGGGATGGGGTTTGTTATCTGCAGCCCAAAGCTGAAAGGCAGCTGAGGACCTTCACACCAGGCACTGCCACAGCCCAGCTACTCCACCCTCTTGCCCCCAGCCTTTTGGAACCTACCTTCTGGAACCCTCTCTCTGTGCCCTGACTCATTCATTCATCCACTGATCTCCTGACAGGCTCTGAGGTGGGTGTGGGACACAGGTAAGTGGGATAGAGACTGTGTTTGACTAGAAAGAGGGCAGGAGGCGGGTGGGGAGGCAAGTCTGGGGCTGGCCACGGGCAGCGACCAATGATGCTAGTTTTCAGGGGAGCTAATTAAGGCCAGAGAGATTAGGACACTTGCAAAGTCACAGATTCCGGAGCAATGCCAACCCTGCAGGTCCTAGGACATCAACCGCCTCCCTGCCAGCCCCCACCCCTATACACCCTGTGACCAGCACAAGGCCTTCCTCCACAGCCCCTCCTGCCGCCCTTGGGCAGGAGCCCGGGGCTTCTTCCCTCAGATTAGTTCTCCAGCCCCATCCCAGTGCCCTGAGCCAGAAGTCTTGGCAGCCCTCACCTCTCCTCACTCCTTAGAAATCTGCTTAGAACCCAATCAGGGCCCTCTTGGCCCAAGGACAAGGTCCAAACTCCTCAGTGTGGTTCCCAAGGGCCTGAGATCCAGCCCCACCCTGGCTGCCCCTGTTTAGCTCTCAATGATGTGCCTTCCAGATGGAAATTTCTGGAACACACACAGTGGGTTTCTTGTCCCCAGCACTTTGCACATGCTATTCCCACTTTTCTGTGTCTGGCTAACTCTGACCACCAACAGGCCTTGCTCCCAGCCTCCCTGCGAGGCCCAGTGAAGACACTCATTAGGACAAAGGGAAAGCTCAAAGGCCAACGCTTCCCAGAATGTGCACAAGCCACCAACCCAGACAGGAACCCCGAGAGGTCTCGAGCACTCCTTTCCCAGGAACGGTAGGCAAGGGGCCACGTCCACGGGGACTCAAAGTTACAGCCTGACAGAAACAGAATGATTCCATGGAAGCTCAGGGCTGGGGTTGGCTGCTCAGGGCTCAGCTCTCCCTTAGTCAAGGAGAGGCTGGACCCAGCACCCTACCTACAGGAACCAGAGCTTACTCTGCGTTCCCTGGCAAAAGCTGAGCAGGCTGAGCTAACCACTCTCCAGTCCAGTCTCCAACCCCAGCTCTCCAGTGCTTTCCCAGCTCTTGGGGTGTATGTGTCTTGCCCGGGCTGCCTGCTGCCCCACGGACGGGCTGCTACCACTTGTTTACAGGTGAGGATGCCGGACAGCCCGAGTGACACTGAACCTCACCCCAGCCTCTCCTTGCAACCAGCAGCTCACAGAGAGGGGACTATCCAGGAGGAGCCACGTGTCCAATCTCCGCTGGCTACAGAGGTTGGCTGACCTTGCTATGTGACACGATGGTTGCTTCCCGGTCCCAGAGGTGGACTCAAGCCTACTGGTCACGCGCTTGGCTCTGCACCGTGGCAGTGCCTGCTACGGTCACACTGGAACTGCCTGGACCCCTGCCACCACAAGTGCGGCACGGAAGCCAGGGGGAGGTTTCTAGTGGAAGACCTCCTACAATGTACCATCAGAAGAAGCAGGGCACAGAGCCACACAGGTGAGAAGATGGTCACACTTACCAGTCTGCCTCTTGGGATGTGAATCATCCAGGAAGATGGACCAGGGGTGAGATGGGCTGCCTAGGGCTCTGCTGTACTCTGGTATGGCAAGCCTCAGGGGCACCTGCCCACAGGCTCAAGACAGTCCCATTTTGGCTGGGCCCCCCTGCACCTTCCTCCCTTGTAATATGGGGGCTGTCACCAACAGAGGGATGGAGACTGGAATTACGGCAGCAGGCAAGCCCTAGCCAACCCCAGCACAGGTTCGAAGTAGGGAGCCCTGCCTTCACCACGGTTATCGTCTTCACTGCTCTATGGCTCATCCTGAGGGTTGGGAAGACCTGTGACCCTAGAGAACTGTCTCCCAGTCCTGGCCCACCCAGCGGTGCTCCCGGCCTGGCACTTCCTGGTTTCAGGCCTCAGGAGGTAAACAAGGCTCCCGGGCCACAGGGACACAGGGCTGCCCTCGCCCCCTGGTGGCTTGAATATCCCACGGCCACACCACCCTGGCCTTCTTGGCCAGTGATGTCCACAGCCAGGACCAAAGACAGCAGAGGCTGACAAAGAAGGTCACGCCTGTCTTGGAGACCACCCCGACTACACTAAGGATCTGTAGCCAGAAGTGCCCCCTAGCCCTAAGTCCTTCTTGTTTAGAACTGGCACCTGCAGTGGGGGATGGGGCAGCACCCCCATAGGTGCAAAGTCCAGGGCACTAGAGGAACTTGGAACCCTGCCCTTCTGCTCCCCTCTACACCCCTCCCAGTCCCTTAGGCACCACTCCCTAAGCCCCACCCCTTCCATAAGCCTCACCCTGGTAGGATGACCTGGCTGAGGTACCTTGCCCCACAAGGGCAGGGAGGGGCCTTCACTCCACTGAGGGCGCTCAGGCTCCCCAAGCCCCAGGTCCCCAAGGGCACTTGGCGCCCACACCACCCCCCAGGCCCTGAACCAGCCTGACCCTGCCTGACCGGGTATGCCAGAGAGCCCCCAGGCAGTGGGCAGAGGGCACTCACCCTGGATGTGCAGATCACCTCTCGAAGGTTAATGTTCATCCAGTTATCACAGCTCACCAGGTGCCCATTGTATGTCTCTCCATTTTTGAGTTCCACCAACTGGAAGAGAAATGGTCCCAACTCAGCCATGGGCCCCAAGGGAAAGGCAACTCTATCCCTAAGAGCTGGGTGACTACCACCTGGGCCTCACTCAGATATGGGACCTCGTGGGACCCGCAGCCATAGCACATAGTGCCTAGTACTGTCCTCCGCCTTCACTGCCCCCCAGTGGGCCCATCTTACAGGCGATATGTTTGGCATCCTCTGTACATTTTGCTGGACATTTGTAGTCTTCTATGATGAAACCGGTTTTTTGTGTGCAAAACAAACAAACAAACAACAACAACAAAAAACCAAAACACCAAAAAAATCCTCTACGAATGTTTGAAGGAAAGAGTAAGGTTAGTGTAACAGTGGCCACTAACTCAGAACAGCCAGGAGGGCACATCTTAGTTGGTCCAGGCAGGGGCCCTGGGGCAGGTGTTCTTTGATGGCACACGTGTGAGCCTTGGTGGTTCGGAAACACCTTTTCAATCCAACAATCACTCATCCATCTTAACGTGTTCTGGAAAAACACAAACGTAGCCCATCATTCTGAAGATATGCCAAGACTTAAGAATTGACTCAGGTATCTGCCCAAGAGAAATAAAGGCAAATATCGATGCAAAAATGTGTATACAGGGGCACCTGGGTGGCTCAGAGGGTTAAGCATCTGCCTTGGGCTCTGGTCATGACTTCCAGATAAAGGGATCGAGCCCCACATTGGGCTCCCTGCTTATAGGGAGTCTGCTTCTCCCTCTTCCTCTGCCCCTCCCCCCGCTTGTGTGTGCTCTTTTCCTCTCTAACAAATGAAAAATAAATTTAAAAAAAAATGTGGGGGGCACCTGGGTGGCTCAGCGGTTAAGCCTCTGCCTTCAGCTCAGGTCATGATCCCGGAGTCCTGGGATCGGGCCCCGGATCGGGCTGCCTGCTTGGCAGGAAGCCTGCTTCTCCCTCTCACTCCCATTACTTGTGTTCCCTCTCTGGTTGTGTTTCTGTCAAATAAATAAAATCTTAAAAAAAAAAATGTGGGCACAAATGTTCATTGCGACCAAAATATTCACCCACAGACAAGAAGTAGAAACAACCCAAATGTCCATCACCAGCAGACAAGTGGATACACAAAATGTGGTATGTCCATCAGGGATGAAGCCCTGACACACGCTCCAATGTGGCTGAATCTCGAAAAACATCACGCAGAGAGAGTTGAAGAAGCCACACACAGAAGGCGGCCACACACCGTATGATCCCATTTATAGGGAATGTTTAGAACAAGCAAATCCACAGCAACAAAGGCAAATTAGTAGTGGCCAGGGACGAGGGAAAGGGGATGGGGACTGCTAATAGGGATGGGATTTCCTTCTGGGGTGATGGAATGTTCTGGAGCTACATCGAGGTGGTGGTTTACAATGCTGTGAAACTAAATACCCCCAAGTTGTACACGTGAAAAGGCTGAACTGTAAAGGCTCCTGGCAGGTTCAGTCGGAAGAGCATGCGACTCTTGATCTTGGGATCATGAACTCATATTGGGTGTAGAGATGACTTAATGAGAATTTCAAAAGAAAAAAAGAGATTGAACTACATAGCATGTGAATTATAGCTGAAAAGAACATATCAATTCTGTATCATTAAGGGCAAAAATCATTTAGGGAATAATGTGTTAGGTGATCCGATCTGGTGTTTTAAAAAAATCACATTCGTGGGCACCTGGGTGGCTCAGTGGGTTGAAGCCTCTGCCTTCGGCTCAGGTGGTGATCTCAGGGTCCTGGGATCGAGGCCCGCATCGGGCTCTCTGCTCGGCAGGGAGCCTGCTTCCTCCTCTCTCTCTGCCTGCCTCTCTGCCTGCTTGTAATCTCTTTCTGTCAAATAAATAAATAAAATCTTTAAAGAAAAAATCACATTTGTGTTTCTACACATATGTTAAGCCTGGATGCACAAGGCGCCTGGCTGGCTCAGTCAGTGGAGCATACAACTCCTGATCTTGGCTCTGTGAGTTCAAGCCCATGTTGGAGCTTTCTTTCTTTCTTTCTTTCTTTCTTTTTTTTTTTAAGACTTTATTTGACACAGAGAAACACAGGGAGAGAGGAAACAAGCAGGGGGAGTGAGAGAGGGAGAAGCAGGCTTCCTGCCGAGCAGGGAGCCTGATGTGGGGCTGGATCCTGGGACTCTGGGATCATGACCTGAGCCGAAGGCACATGCTTGATGACTGAGCCATGCAGGTGCCCCTGGAGCTAACCTAAAAAAAAAAAGTCTGAACAAGTATATATCAAAGATATGGTTAACGTGCTGGCAAGAGTAATGAAGAGCTTCTAGTTTCTATATACCTCCAGTGTTTGACATTTTTAATAAGCACGTATTACTTTTATAAGCAGAACTAAGAACAGGTCCTGACATGCGAAGGAGGGAGAAGAGGACAAGCTGCTGTCTTGTGGGCAGGCAGGAAACACGTTTGGCTGGAGGCACCTCACCCTTTGCCCAGTGCCCCTGTCCCTGTGCTGACGCTGGTCCCCACTGAAATTCGTTGCCCTTCACAGGCATGTACTCACCATGGGATGATTCTGAGCCGTCTTCAGCAGTGACAAGGGAAGCTGTAAGGCAGACAAAGGCTCGTCACTTGTCTGATGAGCACCAAGGGGCCCCGGCCCCCCGGGCAGGGCTGGGGCTCCAAGCTCACAAATCTGCCAGCTCATCACCGTGCTGCAGTGTGGCACCACATGGCCCTGACCCCCGAAAGAAAATGCATGCTCCTCACACCGCCCAAACCCAGGACACACACCTGCCTCCCAGTTTAGGAAACAAAGCCCAGAATACTCCCCCACGCCCAATCTCAGAGGCAGCAGTCATCTGGTCTCGGTGCTGCCCATTCTGGGCATTTCTTTATCACTCATGTTGCCTATATGCACACCCTTGGCAGGAGAGGGCCTAGCCTTCCTTGCTGATCATTAGTGCCACAGCACACGGGACCTTCTGCGGCTTGCCTTTTTTGCTCAACTGTCTGAGATGAATCCACATGACAGAGCGCCTGGGTGGCTCAGTCGGTTAAGCATCTGACTTCAGCTCAGGTCGTATCTCAGGATCCTGGGATCGAGCCCCGTGTTAGGCTCTGGGCTCAGTGGAGGGTCTGCCTGTCCCCCTCCCTTTACCCCTCCCCGCCCCCACATGCACGGGCCCTCACTTTCTTTCTCTCTCGTATAAATAAAAATCTTTTTAAAAAAAACAGATGCAGCTTTCATTTTCATCCTTGCATACAGTTACTGTTACACCTACTTTACAGATGGGGATACCGAGGCTTAAGAGATTGAGGAACTCGCCTGGCACTGTAGAGTTATTAAGAGATAGAGCCTGGCTTGACCCCATCAGCTGGAAGTCAGCTCATGCCGAGCCCACACCCCAAAGGGCAGCCCCGACAGGACCAAGAGTGATTCTGACCAGGTAGTAGGGGACCAACCCTGATGGAGGATGGCTACATCTGAGCTGGGTTTTCAGAGAGAAAATTCATCAGGTAAGGGGAAAAAAATACTCCAGAAAAAAAATATCTGTCATTACTAGTGATGGCATATAAAAGATGCAATCTTTTAAAATTCACCTCCATGAAGTCAGCTTTCAAGACACGAAAAAAATCCGCTCTTTTCATTTGGGAACAGAAATCACAACTCATACACCACTAGGGCCTGCCTCTCAGTCTCCCGGAGGGTGATGCAGGTGGGTCTAGGATCCAACGACAGCCCACCCTGCAAGGCCAAAAGAAGGTCCTAGTCTAAGGGTCCAACAGATGAGACACTCACTGCCTCAGTGGGGATGGGAGCTTCACTGCACCTTGCCCTGGCTTTGGAATTCTCAGTCAGTCTTCCCCCAGAAGCTCACTGCAGGGGAGTCTCGGCCTGCCCTCATACTCCCAATGCAGGGTGGTTGCTTCTCTAGGTGGCGGGGGGACTGGAGGCCAGAAATGGCTCTCAGCCCCCTTAGGACAGCTGCCAGGGAAAGGCTTGAGTGGGATTCTCACATCCCACAGCCTTTATGAGAAGAGCTGCCTAGGAGAGGTCCAGTGGCTGCATGCAGGAAGCCAGGCCCAAGCCCACTTCCTGCACTGGCTTCCTGGTAAAAAGGAAGAAGGGACCATGTGGAGAAGGGGTGGCTGCTCAAAGGACCGACAAGCAGGCTGGGGCCCTGACCTAGCCAACCTGCCGCTCACGCCCTCTCATTTGGAGTTCATCTGTACGATAGTACCTGGGTGCAGAGAGCCATGGAAAGGCTCCAACTCACACACGGGGGCCGTGAGCCTCAGTCCCCTTTTACTGTGGCGAAGCCTCAGGCTCTCCTGAGCAAGCCTGTTTTCTTGGGTCCAAGATGGGAATGTGGACCAGGGCAATGACACACTCAGTTCTTCCTCCCGGATCACTGGAGAGGGGAGAGGGCAAGATGGGGCATAGAGGGGGAGAACGAAGATGGATTTGGCATTGAGAGGCAGAGAGGTACAGCCAAGGCCCCTCTAGACAAGGGACCAGTGGCCAGGGTGGAAGGGACTATCCCAGGGACACAAGATTCTGAGAAAGCCCACAAAAGTAAGTTGAAGCCTGCTGGCGGTGGGCACAGGAGTCCTTTTCTGGCGTGCGCAGCTTCTGTGCCATTGCTAGCCTACTGGCAGCACAGCTCTGGAGAACCCACAGCTTCCCGGTCACTGGCAGCGCCCTATTCACAAAAGAACTGAGAGGACGTCTAAGACACAGAAGTGACCAAACCCTGCTCCCAACACTCCCCCAACCGAGTCACAAGGCCAAGCCAGCTCCAGGAAGTAGCCCCTTCTGTTTCTCACTAGCCACACCCAATCCTGCCATCTGACCTTTGTTCCCGCAGTTCCCTCGCCTGGGCTGTCCTTCCCCAGGCTAGTGGCTGCTCACTTCTACCTTGCTTGGCCAGGCCCTCATAATAACCTCATCTAGGGATTGAGCTTTCCACCTGGGTCACCCCCTGTTGCTTCCATTATAGCACACAGGCAGTCTCTAATTATCTTGTTTATTATGTCTCCCCAGCCAGACTGGAAAACTCTGAGGGGTGTGGACTCTGTCCCAGGGTGTGGACTCTGTCCGGTGCCGAGCTCAGGGCCAGGCACTCCAGAGGGACTCAATATTTGCTTAACAAATACACAAGAAAATGTACACACCACCCAGGGAGGCACATGGCGTGGGTGGGATACCTGCCCCAAACCACAGATAAGAAAAGGAGAGGCTCAGGGGCTCCTAGGTGGCTCAGTCGGTTGAGCGTCTCTTGGGATCAGCAGGGAGCCTGCTTCTCCCTTGCCCTTTGCCTCCCATGCCCCCTATTCTCCCTCTGCTCATGCACACTGTCAAATAAAATTTAAAAAGAGGAGAGGTTCAGATGGGGAAAGGTGTATTGGGAGGGACAGTCCTCCAAAGCTGCAATGGCCACATCCACAGCTGGAGCAACATCCACATCTTGCCATTTTCTTGTCCTGGAAAGGCTTCCTGTCAGGGCCTGTCATCCCCAAACTGCTGGAGACAGAGGAGAGAGGAAGGGAAAGATCCCTGAAAACTTTAAAGACTTGGTGGGGAAGAAGTTCTTGAAGGTGTCGAGTTAGGACTGGCTAGAACCCTGTTCAGAAGACAGTACCATCTGGAGTTGTGGAAATCAAAAGCTTCAAGAAAGAGCTTCCTTTCCTCTGGGCTTTTTCAGAATGTCTGGGGTCTGGTTGTCAGATATAGACCAATCTAAGACTAGACTGGGTGGCTTCCTGAGCCTCCCAATTCAAGGAGCCCTTAGGGAGACCCATCTCCTCTCCATACACAACCTGAGACCCCTGTTTCCAACCCCACCATGACCTTGGGGAACTGGGAATATACCATGCCTTGTCCCCTCCTGGGCATTCTTCAGGCTGACAAAGAACCGTTCTTTGCACAAGCACTGTTCTAGGCTCCAAGAAAGTATCAAAGATAAAAGTGTATCCAGTCTCCAAGGAGCTTAAACAGGAAGGAACCTTCTAGTTCTGCCCATCCCTTAGGGCAACTCTGCCCTCCAGCAGAGAGGAACCCACTCCCTCTCCCATTTCCTGCACCAGTGGGCAATATTTACTACAAACCTCCACTAACCTTCAGAATGACTCTGGAGCTGATGGGCCAGGTACTGTCCTAGGAGGCCTGGCTGAGACTTTGTGTAGTCTTTTTCCCCTGTCTATACATCTTTTCCTTTTTTTCTTTTGTAAGCTCCAGGCCCAACATGGGGCTTGAACTCACTACCTAGGGCTCTACCAACTGAGTCACCCTGATGCACCTCCCTGTCTGAACACACTCACTGATCTAAATCTACAGCTTTCAGGACCTGAGGGCAGCATAGTCCTGGAAAGGCTTCCTGTCAGGGCCTCAACTGCTCCTTCAGTGAACCGGAAGGATGCAAGTTAGTCCACTCCTGGCTCAAAATCCCTTCTCCTGAAACGACATCCAGTGTGATCCAGGAAGAAGACAAACCCCCCCTCTCTGGATCTGCTTTTTCAGCCTCAAAACGCGTGGCACAGAAGACTGTGCTAACATTCTAAAGGGCCTTGCAGGTCTTGAAATTCTCAACTGGTTTGAGAACTCAGATCGGCCCCCTTCCACAACATGAAGTTAGACTGGGTCGGATGCACTCGGAGCCACTCGCCTGTCCGAACTCATTCTGCGGCATTCACCGGGTCCTTTGACAGGTCCCCTCTGTCCGGTCTCAGTTTCTCCATCTGCAAAGTGGAAAGACTACACCTAGGCTGACACACGATTACACGTTCGTCCAATTCTAAGTCCCCCGAGACTGACAGGCTAGATGATCGGGGAGACCACCCTGGGCTTTCCGGTCTGAATGTCCCCGTCTCCGGCCAAGGGGGCAGAACCGAGGCCCTGACGGCATGCTAGCTGCGCGTCGCCCCTGCCTCGGCGTCCGCCGCGAAGGCCCCCCGGCAGCCACGTTTCCCGCCTCCGGGAGAGACCTCGCCGCCGCCCTCCGCTCACCATGTTGTCGGCGGGGACCGGGCTCGCCGACCACTTCCGCCGCCGCCGCTCACACGCCCGCGGGTGGCCGCCCTGCCGCGCGCCACAAAGCTGAAATGAAGTGGCAGCGACACGAGCCAGTCAGCGCAGGGCTCGAGGTAAGAGCAACCAATCCACGCGGAGAAGGAAGGGACCGATTAGACACGCCGGCCCAGGTTGGCTGCGTTCTCGCTTGGAGGGATAAGAGAAAGGGCCGTAAAATGTCGACGTGAATGCTGAAAAAGGAGGGCGGTGCCAGTGGGTCAGCTCTAGAGGCCTTGTGGGTAACGGCGCATGCGCAGGTGAAACTCTCGCAGGTCTCCTGGGCTCCACGCTGTGGGCAAAACCGGATATTGCTACAATTTGCAAAGGAAGAAATTGAGGCTCCGTGGTTATTGCGTTGTGTCTAATGCCTCCCTTAGGGCTCCTACTCTTCTGATTTTCACTGTTGTAATTGATTCTTATCCAGGGCACGCCTTTTGGTAGGTTGGAATCCCGACGGTGCGTCTGAACTTCAGTTTGCCCCTCTCTAAAATTGGTTTAATGATAGTGTCTGTCCTAGGTTGTAGTGAGGATGAGGTGAGTTACGCCAGGCAAAATCCCTTAGAACAGCGTCTTGCACAAACGGAGCACTTAATTCCCAGGCGTGCGATAAATAGTTTTTGGGCACCCACTGTGTGCTTGTTCTGGAAACAGAGTAAACAAACCGGACAAAACTGGCCCTCCTGGGATTTAGGAGCCCAATGGGGAGACAGATGGTAAGCAAAATAAATAGGCAAACGTATTAGTTTCCCTAGGCTGCCATAACAAATTACCACAAAGTGGGTGGTACACAATAGAACGGGATCCATGAGTCTGAAATCAAGGTATCATCAGGGTTGGTTCTTTCTGAAGGTTCTGAGGGACATTTGTCTCATTGTAAGTCTCTCCTAGCTTCTGGTGGCTGTCACCAATCTTTATAGTTCCTTGGCTCCGGAGCCTGCAATCTCTGTCACTTTCTTCACGTGGCTTTCTTTGCGTGTCTCCCTATTTCAAGTCTCCTTTTCTTATGAGGACATTCTCTTATTATGCCCACCCTAAATCCAGGATAAAATCATCTTGAGATCCTTAATTACATTTGCAAAGACTTTATTTCCAAAAGGTCCTATTCACAGATGTGACAGAGCTCATCTATGTTATGTTAGAATGTATCTTTTTAGGGGAACTACTCAACCCACTACATCAACCCATTACCAGTTGGATGACCATCAAGGGTTCCTTCCTCTGCCTTGACCTTGAAGCTTGTAAATAAGCAATAGGTGCCATCCCCAAGTGACTATCCTTCTTCAGGTCTCCTGAGTGTCAGCATTGGCTTGAGAGCCTTTTTCTTTTCTCTTTTCTTTTCTTTCTTTCTTTCTTTCAAGATTTTATTTATTTAAGAGAGAGAAAGTAAGAGAGAGAGCACAAGCAGGGGAGACAGAGAAACAGACTCTCCACTGAGCGGGGAGCCCAGGGGCTTGATCCCAGAATCCTGGGATCATGACCTGAGCCAAAAGCAGATGCTTAATTGACTGAGCCACTCAGGTTCCCAGAGAGTCTTCCTTACCTTACTTCCTTAGTCTTCCTTACCGAGACCAGGGCCAAGTTCTTTCAGCTGAAAAAATCCTATGCTTCTTGGAGCCGGCTTGGGGAGGCCTTGATGTTCACCTGGGCCTCAGAGACCTGGGCAGAAGATGGGAACCCACAGGCCATAACTCCCTCCCACCAGAAAGGTTTTAGGCACTAAAATTTCCCCTCCAGGACCTAGTGAAGGCCTCAGAGACCTGTGCAGAAGATGGGAACCCACAGGCCATAGCTCCCTCCCTCCCACCAGAAAGATTTTAGGCACTAAAATTTCCCCTCCAGGACCTAGTAAAGAGAGGGCAGTCTGGGTGCCCGGCTCAGCTATAAGTAAGCTGAGTGATTCAGGCATGTTTCTCCCTTTCCTCCTCCCTAAAAACAGGAAGAATCATCTCTACCAACCAGGGTTGCTGTGTAGATTGATCAAATGTGGAACCCACATAAAGTGCCAAGCACCTGGTTGGCCTGACTGGCAGTTGTCCTTCATATCTTAGTTTGGGGTCCTCATGCCCCCAGAAACCAACCCTGAGATGAAGACTCAAGGACACAGAGTATTCAGAGGGTGACCCCAAGAGGACTCCACTAGAGGTGGAGACCTGAGAAAGGGAGGGAAGGATCTTTGCAGGAGGCACCAATGAGTAGACAATTGGAGATGAGTCCAGCTGGAGACCTCATGGAGACAGCATAAAAGCTGGTCAGGGGAAATGGGGCATTTATTCAAGTTCCATCTATCATTAGCTTAGAGATGCTCTTAGTGAGGCTGGTGAGATCTGGGATATGTGCAGGACCCTGGCAGGTAGCCAAATAGTAATATGCCAACTGGGTTAGAAGGATTGGAGGGACCAGTGAAGCCTTGTTTGCCTATGGTAAAGGCTGCTTAATTTATAAACAGCATGAACAGGGGTACAATGAACTATCTTAGCATCAACATGGTGGTGGAAGTAGGAAGAAAATCATGTGTTGGTACACTCCTTTCTGACTTCTCTTGACTTTTCCATGTGCAGTCTTTCTCCTTTTGCGGAGGTAGCAAACACCTATTCATCCTTGAACACTCTGCTTGGGTGACCCCGTGTGGCAGACTTCACTCACTGCAGTTTTTGTCAGCCCATCCAACTTAGGGGTGGCCAGTCAGAGGTCTCCATCCGCCTGGCCATAGTGATTGGCTAAAGGAGGAGCATGTGACCAACCAAGGCCAGTTAGGATTCCCTTGGGAGGGATACGGAGGAGGCAGAAGATCGCTTTCCGAGGAGGTTGTTAAAAGTGAGATAGTGAAAGCGTACGATTGATTTTCTAGATGAAGCTTACTGTAGGATGAATCCAGCCTACATTACAGTTACTTTGTGGAAAGGGAGGCATTGTCTGAGCGCCTGGATCCGGCTATACCTGAAGCAATAGGCGCGCCTTTCCACTTACGTGAGCCCAAGAAGTTGTCCTTTATTGTTTAATTCTCTTGGAGTTTGGACTCTGTCCCTGGCAGTTGGCATAACGTGCACTAATGCGTAGCTGCTCCGAGAACACTTCAACGACTGCCCCCAAATCTAATAATCCTTCTCTTATACTTCGAACCTTAGTAGTTTGCACTGATTTTCATCACAACTTGATTTGTGCAATATTGTCATTGCTTGCTTGCACACTTAAGACTTCTCAACTCTGACTTGTAGCAACAAAAATATGGGAGTTTGCACGGGCCAGTTTGTGGCTGTGAGCCCAGTTCCTTCCCCTGTCTGATCAGACACACGATCCAGGCTCAACCAGTCAGAGAGCTTCCCTGGTGTGTTTCTGAAACTGCAGAGCTGGAGTCATGTGAGTCAGGTACAGACACAACGGTCTCTTCAGAATCTTGACCCTGTTTAATCCTGGATCCAGCTGTACCTGATGCTTCATAAATCCACATCTTTCCTTATCCCTTGAACCAATAATGCTGTTTTTTTTTAATCCATTTTAAATTGTATTTCTGACAGCAGAAACCTCAAGAGTGTAGGTCAATGTACCTAGCAAATTAACAAAAACACCCTACCCTCCACTAAAAAAAAAAAGGAGGGGGATGTAAGACCCAGTGTTGTCAAGATTGTGGTGGAACTGGTAGACACACACACACACACACACACACACACACACGTCCTTTTAAGTGGGTAAAACATTGGCACAATCTGCCAATCATGTCTCAAAGTCCATAAAAGCGTCATACCTTTCAACTCAGTGAGCCATTTCTGAAATGTTATACTAAGGAGGTTTTGCAAATGAAGGGGAACACTCTGTGCCAAGGCCTTGCAGCAATGTTGCCAATTGTAAAAGAACAGAAAGAACAGCAGTGGGCTTGTTGAGTAAGCTATGGTTCACCCACTAGACAGAATATTTTCCATTCATTAAAAATTATATGTAACCTCACCACTATCACTAAGGGTGGGCTGGAATCAGTGACTCACTTTCAAAGAATAGAGTAGAGAAAGGGGGAAATAGTGACTTGATAGTGGAGGCTTGTGACAGTTACCACGTGCGGTGGGCCGAATGGCCGGTCCCTAAAGACATGTCGAAGTCCTAGCTCCAGCAGCTGTGAATGGGACCTTATTTAGAAAAAGAGTCTTTTCAGATTTAAGTTAAGGATCCTGAGATGAGATTGTCTGGGTTTAGGCTGGAAATAAAACTAAATGACTGATGTCCTTTTAAGAGAAAGGCAGAGGGAGATCTGAGAAACAGAGAAAACAGAGATAAGAGGTTGGAGCTATGCAGACATCAGCTAAGGAACCTGCAGAACCTGGAAAATATAAAAAAGTTTCCTCCCTTGGAGACTCCTGAGGGAATGTAGCCCTGATGACACCTTGATGTTGTACTTCTGGCCTCCTGAACCGTGAAAGAATGAATTTATTGTTTTTTTTAAAATATTTTATTTATTCATTTGACAGAGAGAAACACAGCTAGAGAGGGAACACAAGCAGAGGGAGTGAGAGAGGGAAACGCAGGCTTCCCACTGCCGAGCAGGGAGCCTGATGTGGGGTTTGATCCCGGGACTCCAGGATCATGACCTGAGCCAAAGGCAGTGGCTCAAGTAACTGAGCTACCCAGGTGCCTCGACTTTGTTTTAAGCCACCAAATCTGTGGTCATTTGTTACAGTAGTCCCAGGAAACTCATACACCACCTGCTCCAAGTGATCTGGATTACTCCACTGGAATAAATTGGAAGGATGTCAGGAACCCCTGATACAATGAGATAAAAGGGGTGTCTCACCGCTGTGATCTTCCCCAAGCACCCACGGCCCCATTCTAATCACAACAAGAACATCAAACAGACCCAGATAGGGGGCCTCCCGTAGGATACCTCCTCAAGACTTCTAAGGTCATGGGGTGCCTGGATGGCTCAGCCAGTTAAGGATCCAATTCTTTTTTTTTTTTTTAAGATTGTATTCATTCATTTGACAGAGAGACTGAGAGAAACACAGCTAGAGAGGAAATACAAGCAGGGGGAATGAGAGAGGGAGAAGCAGGCTTCCCACCCAGCAGGGAGCCGGATGCAGGGCTCGATTCCAGGACCCTGGGATCATGAACTGAGCTGAGGGCAGGCACTTAATGACTAAGCCACCCAGGCACCCCTTCTATTTATTTTTTAAAAGATTTTATTTGTTTATGAGAGAGAGAGAGAGAGAGAGAGAGAGAGAGAGAGTAAGAGAGAGCATGACTTAGGGGAGGGGTAGAGGGAGAGAGAGAAGCAGGAGCCTGACATGGGGCTCAACCTCAGGACACTGCAATCACCCCCGGAGCTAAAGGCCACTGTTTAGCTAACTGACTGAGCCACCCAGGCACCCCTTGCATGAACATTTTAAAAGAAATAATTATTTGCAAATGAAAAAAAAATTTTTTTTCTTCCAGCAACTCTGGGGAATTAGGTGAGGTTCCTGAGTCAGTTACATTGTACCAATGTCAGTTTCTGGTTTGACAATAATTTAGTAAGATAGACCATTTCACTGGGGGAAGCTGGGTTAAGGGTACATGGAAATGCTATTTTGGCAACTTTATATTAGTCTTATTAAGCTATTTCAAAGTAAGAAGTTATAAAAGCTAAGCGGCCAAAAGAACTGAAAGCACGTCTTGAAGATATATTTGTATACCCTTGTTCATAGCAGCTCTATTCATAATGGCCAAAAGCGGGAAGCAACTCAAGAGTCCAAGAGTGGAGGAGTGGGGGCGCCTGGGTGGCTCAGTGGGTTAAAGCCTCTGCCTTTGGCTCAGGTCATGATCTCAGGGTTCTGGGATCGAGGCCTGCATCGGGCTCTCTGCTCAATGGGGAGCTTGCTTCCTCCTCTCTCTCTGCTGGCCTCTCTGCCTACTTGTGATCTCTCTGTGTGTGTCAAATAAATAAATAAAATCTTTAAAAAAAGAATGGATGAGTGGATAAACTAAACGTGTTATATTCATACAGTGGTTTATTATCAGCCTTAAACAGGAAGGGAATTCTGACCTATGCCGCAACGTGGATGAACCTTAAGGACATGGTGCTAACTGAAATAAGTCAGTCACAAAAAGATAAAGACTGTATAATTCTACTTACATGAGGTCCCTAAGGTAGTCTCATATTCATAGAGAGAAAGTAGAATGGTGGGTGATGGGGCTGGGGGGTGAGGAATGGGGAATTAGTGTTTAATGGGGACAGAGTTTTCATTTTACAAGATGAAAAGAGTTCTGAAGATTAGTTGCATGACAATGAGAATGCACTTTCGACAATTTTGAACTGTACACTTAAAAATGACAAATTTTATGTTATGTGTATTTTACTCCAATTAAAGAAAAAACACCGGGGCACCTGGGTGGCTTAGTCAGTTGAGCATCTGATTCTTGATTTTGGCTCAGGACATGATCTCAGGGTTGCGAGATTGAGGCTGGCATCAGACTCTTCCCTGGGCACGGAACCTGCTTAAGCTTCTCTATCTCCCTTTGCCTCACTCTCCCCGAAAAATAAGAACACCACCACCAAAAGTCTAGTGGCATTTTTTTTTTTTACTGTGAAAATTTTATTTAATCATTTTTGGTTACAACTGAAACTCGGGGAACTCAAAGTTAACATCCTTGCCTGTGAGCTTCTTTTTTTTTTTTTTTAAAGATTTTATTTATTTATTTGACAGAGAGAGAGATCACAAGTAGGCAGAGAGGCAAGCAGAGAGAGCAGAGGAAACAGGCTCCCTGCTGAGCAGAGAGCCCGACGTGGGCCTCGATCCTAGGACCCTGGGACCATGACCTGAGCCGAAGGCAGAGGCTTAACCCTCTGAGCCACCCAGGCGCCCCCCCCCCTTTTTTTTTTTTTTAAGATTTTATTTATTTGACAGAGAGAAACACAGCGAGAGAGGGAACACAAGCAGGGGGAGCGAGAGAGGGAGAAGCAGGCTTCCCGTGGAGCAGGAAGCCCAGGGTCCATGGGATCATGACCTGAGCCGAAAGTAGTCGCTTAACCAACTGAGCCACCCAGGCGCCCCTCCTTTTCTCTTCTTTTCTTTCTTTTCTTCCTTTTCTCTTCTTTCTTTTATTTTCTTTTTTCTTTCTTTCTTCCTACCTTTCTTTTCTATTTCTTTCTTCCCTCCTTCCCCCTCCTTCTTTCTTTCTATAAAATTCACATAACATAAAACTTAACACTTAAACCATTGCAAAGTCTACAATTTATTGGCATTAAATACATTCACCGTGTTGTGCAACTACCCCCTCTATCTAGTTCCAGAACATTTTCATTGCCTATAAGCAAACACCTGTGAACAGTCACTCCCACCCTCCTTTCCCAGGCCCTGGCAACCATTAATCTCCTTTCTGTTTCTATGGACTTTTCTGTTCTGGAAATTTCATATAAATGGAATCCTACACCCTGTGGCCTTTTGTAACTGGCTTCCTTCACTAGGCATGATGTTTTCAAGGTTCATCCATGCGTGCATCAGAACTCCCTTTTTATAGCTGAGTAATGTTCCATTCCTGGATGGACCAGTTTTGTTTCCCCATTCACCCGTTGATGGATGTTTGTTTGCTTGTTTGTACTGGCCTTTTGACAACTGAATGGTGGTGTCACGTACAGTCACGTATAAGTATTTGTTTGAACACCTGTTTGCAATTATGTGGGATTCATGCCTAGGAGTGGAATTGCTGGTCCTCCGGTAACTATGTTGACCTTCTTGAGGAACTGCCGAGCTTTTCCACGTGGTAGCCCTTTATTGCACTAGGATTTCTGCCGCAACCATCTTGTTTTGCTTTTAAGATTTATTTATTCGAGAAAGAGAGTGAGCATGCACGTGAGCAGGGGGGTGGGCAAGGGAGAGGAAGACAGACCACCCTCAAGCAGACTCCCCGCTGAGCACAGAGCTCTTTTTTTTTTTTTCTTTTTTAAAAGATTCTATTTATTTGACACAGAGAGAGAGACAGTCATAGAGGGAACACAGGCAGGGGGAGCAGAGAGGGAGAAGCAGGAAGCTCCGTATGTGGCTTGAACCTGGGACTCCAGGATCATGACCTGAGCTGAAGGCATACGCTTAAAGACTGAGCCACCCAGGCACCCCTCAGCACAGAGTTCTAAGTGGGGCTTGATCCTGGGCCCATGAGATCATGACCTGAGCTGAAATCAGGGGTCAGGCACTTAACCAATGGAGCCACCAGGCACCCCCATCTTCCTTTTTTTTTTTTTTTTAAGTGTGCTCTATTTCTCCCGGCCCCTTCATCTATCCCGCCTCTGTTGCAAAGCAAATCCTTGAGCACAGACCTTGGAAGCACCAGTCAGGATATTTTGGGGTACAGGCCTATGTACTCCTGCTCCAAAAGCCAGTCTCTCCTACATGTGATCCTGGGACAAGGGACTGAGCTGCTCTGGGCCTCAGTTTCCATACTTGCACAATAGGACCAGAACAGTCCTCTCTTGAAGGGTTTTGTGAGATTAAGAAAGAAAACTGCAGTGAGGTGCTCAGACAGGGCCCAGGCATGGTTTGAGCTACCCATATATCTAAGCCTTTCTCCCATCCAGTCTCAGCAGCAGTATATGACTCAGTTTCTCCCCATCAGCACTGACTCTGGATGTTATATGTTTCCTCCCTTTTGTATGGTGGGGTAAGGGAAAATGATATGGCTTCCCTCCCTCCACAACCCTGGCTTCTAGCAACATACACATACACTTATTACATGTCGGAGTTATGAAACATGACCCTTGGTGAGATTTTTGTTCTATTCTCTTCTCTCACTTGGCTTGGGTCTTGCTCCCACAGCTGGTGCAGGCCGGCTCTCAGATTTTCTGAATTCTACCTGAAGCTGCCAGAGACGGAAATAGCCACTGGGGGTGTGACCTCTGGTCTGTGCTCGCACACCAGGGCTCCAGGCCAGTCCAGTGAACTCTGCCCTGGGTAATCGGAGGCCAGGGCCAGAGGCAGATGGCTTGAGTCGGCATCCTAGCTAATCCGGGGCCAAGGCTGCTTGGAATGAGATGTCAGTGACCCAAATCCAAAGGTCTATGCCTGTTTTTGGATTATGTGGCCAGAAACTCACCTTTATTTTTCTGGCTATTTTTGGGAGAAATTGTGGTCTCCAATCAACGTTGGTGAGTGACCTACTGTATGCCAGGCACATACTGGGTGCACAGACATGGTTGAAATGGAGACACATCCTTGCCCTGGAAGTCCTAATCCCTATGTCAGAAGAAATGGGAAACAAACCAGAAAAGCAGTGTCTATAATGGAGTGTGATCACTGCTACAAAGAGGATGAAATAAGGAAAGGAGATGGACCTATTCACAGAGGATGAGGACTATGCTGGGGGATCTCAGCCAGGTAGGGTAAAGTAGAACCCCTAGGAAAGAGGGGACGTTCAGCTGACCTCTGAGAGAAGAGCAGCAGCTAGGTTTGCAGATAACCTGCAGGACATGCTCCAGGCAGAAGTAGCAGGAAGTGCAAAGGCCCTGGGGTGGGACTCTGCTAGGCCCCTGAAGTACTGTTGGGGCTAGAAGTGGATTGAGTGTTGGGGAGATGGAGAGGGGGATGCTGAGGTCTGTGAAGCCACGTCAGCCTCCTTCTTTGCAACATGGGAGCCTGCAGAGGACCTACAGCAACACCTTACTGTTGTGCTGGGTTTTCACTTTATTCGTTCCCCTCTCAACCTCCTGGCCCACATGCATGCCATTTCTCTGACTCCAGGAGGCTCTCCATTCAAGCAGCCCTATGAACCATGATTCACATTCTTGCTCTGCAAAACGGAGTGCACAATCGAGTCTTACAGGGAGGTGGCGGGGGAGGGAGCCAGGTAATTCCCAGCAGCGGGCAAGCAGCGGGCGCTCAGTGAACAAGCGGAATAAAACGACGGGCTCGTCGCAGCGCCTGACTCAAGTGAGTTCAAGCGGCCACATCGTACGAAACGAAATGTCCCCGTCTTACAGGTGGGGAAACCGAACTTGGGGAAGGTGGGAAGTCCAGACCTCCCGCGGGGCGCGTCGGCATAGGAACGCGCACGCTGCGTCTCGGGCCCGGGGGCGCGCCCGCCGAACGGCCCGGCCGGGGGCGGGGCGGGGGGCGGGGGGCGGGGCCGGGGGCGGGGCGGCGCGGGGTCCCGGCCACTGCAGCTGCGGACTCTCCAGTCCCGACAGGAACGGGTCGGAGGCGCCCCCCGAGCCCGTTATGGAGCAGCCAAGGAAGGCGGTGGTGGTGACGGGTACGCTGATGGCGGCCGCGGCGACAGCGACCGCGGGCAGGGGCGGGTTGGGCGGCTCCAGAGCCGGCGGGGTTGGTAGGGGCGCGGTGGCCCGGGAGGGGCAGGTGCTAGAAGTCGTCCCAGGTTTGGAAGATGTCATCGCCCAGCTCAGTCCGCGCAACACGTAGAAAGTGGAGAAGGGGCGCCCCTATGGTCCCACTGTCAGGGGTCGGGGCAAGCAGGGGCGTGGGGGTCTAGCCAAGTGCCCCGCGCAGAACAGGCCCCCCTGGCGTGCTTTCTTCCCCGGGTGAGGACAGTGGTCCTTTGGGCACCTGTCTGTTCGGTCCGACCAGCGAGTGGGCAGGACTGGACTTCACCCTGCCCCTCCCGAGGTCGGGCTTGTCCCCACCCACGGCCCCAGGGGACAAAGGCCGATTTGCAGGCAGGAAGTGCCCCAGTGACAAATGAACCTCCTACCAGCCACTGCTCCCCCAGCTCTGTGCTAATGGGGAGCTGTTCTCCCGAGGCAAGAACAGGTGGAGGTCGCGGAGCCTCGGGTGGCCAGCTGCTCTCCCAGTTGTCTCCAGGACGGTGTGGGTCAAAAATCTCCACCCCCACCCCGCCCCGCCCGGGGCTGTTTATGGGTGAGCCGGTGCCTGCTGTCACCAACTCCCCGAAACTAACTGTTCCTCCTCGAGTAGACTCCGCCTCAGGGCCACGTGGACGTCAACTTCCGCCAGGCCTCTGGTTGGGGGATCGTTTTGACCTGCTGTCTAGAGGGGTCAGAGTGGGAGATCCAGCTAAGGTTCACACAAGTGTTTTCTGGCCTGGGAGGGTGAGGCTGATCCTGGAGTTCCCAGGAAGGTGGAAGAAGGCACTCACTTAACAGGTGTGTGTAATTGGCTGGGAGAGTGGCTGCCCCCAGCCCTCCTGTATCTAGTTATTCTAGTCCTGGGCTCTGCAGGCAGCCATGCCACTGGGCATTTTCCTTGCATGAATTCATTACATCTGTACCATCTCTGTTTTGCACAGAGGAAACTGAGGCTTACAGAGGTCACCCTGTTTGTAGGTGGCTGAGCTGGGACTCATACTTAGTCTATGCAGGAGAAGAGAAGAGGTGTAGCGGTACTGCCCCCACTGGGGTGGGGTGGGGCTTTGCTGTTCCAAGGCACAGACTCCCTCCCAGGGTCATGACACCATCTGGGAATCTCAGTGCAGCTGGAGTGACCCACACTTCCAGGGCATCCTCTCTTGGAGACATTCATTTCTAGGCAGGGTGACTGGGTGATTAGAATAGAAGAGCTGTGGACTCCCATGGGTTTGGTGTCGAATCCCAGCTCTTCTGCCTTCTCGCTCTGTGACCCTGGGAAGCAGTTTTCACTTTGTCTGTGCCTTAGTCCTGCTCCTGTAAAGGGGTCCAGGAAACATGCTTGCCTGCAAGGGGATCTAGGGAGGCTGAAGTGCACAGTGCATGCAGAAAGAACACTTAGCACGTCCTCAGACCACTCCCTCGGTGTGTAAGTGGGGCTCGGAGTTAGAGCAAGCGGGAGGAGGGTGGCAGGATGGTGTCTGGACAGCCTGGCCTGGGAGACACCCACATGTATCCCTTAAGGGCCATTCCTCACTTCGTGGTGATTGACGGAGCACAGAGGCCCTGCACAAAGACAGTGATAAAGTAATTATAGATGAGGGTCAGGGATAGTGGAGACAATCAAGAGGGGGGAAAAGGCCAGCCCTTTCTGGGGCAAAAGGAGGCCACTGGCCCCTTGCCAGGCGCGAGGGTTGAGTAAAGGTGAGGATAAGAAAGGACAGTTAAAAGCAGTTAAGAGGAGAGAAGTGGGGTGGGGGCTCTGGAGGGCCCTGGGTGCACCCCAGATCGCACGACCAGGCCCCTGACATGGGCCCCGGTGGAACTTTGCCAAAGTTCCCTGCTGTCTTCTGCCAGGTAGAGGCAGCAGCCCAACCCTGAGCAGGCTAGAAAAGGTCACTGGGTGGTGATACCCTGCTTTTACTGTTTGCTCTTTCAGGATTTGGCCCTTTTGGAGAACACACTGTGAACGCCAGCTGGATTGCTGTCCAGGTAACTCAGATCTGGAGGGTGACAGGAGTCAGACTCAGGGCTGGGCTTCCCTTGGAAATACATGGCACCAAAGAGAGAAAGGAACCTACGAAGAGAATGCCTCCCTTGAAGCTTCCTGCAAAACCTTTAAAAGTCTGATATCCACAGCTTTCAGAATGGTGACCGGTGTAACTTACACTTATTGGCTTGCTCTGCACCAAGCACTCTGAATTTCCCTCATTCTTGTGCCCATGTTCCTGATTTGGCAACTGAGGCCCCCTGGAGAGTTATCTGAGGTCACACAGCCAGGCAACTGGAGTGGCAGTGACTTACAAGTACCCCATGCCCCAGCCAGGTTTGGGGGGACCAGGCAGGGATGCTGGGGGATGTATTAATCTTGTAGAGAGGGTATAGTGACCCTCACTGTTGCCTACCAGCAGTTGTGGGAGGAGAAGGCTGCACATTAGGGGGTGGGGGATGTTTTCCCCACTGTCCAGGTTGTCAGCCTGCAAGCCTTCCACTTTCTTTGTCAGATGGGGCATTTGGAGAGACAGAGGGGAACAATGGGGAGAGAGAAAGAGAGAACCATTTTCTTCTTATATAAATCAGATCTGCAAAGACCGGAGCCAGACTCATGTTAATCCTAGCCCATTAGCTGCTTGATTTAAAGCGTCCCCTGCTTTTCATGCCAGAGCCCTGAATTTGGAGAAAAATCCAAATTGAAACCTCAGCGTGTCCACCCCTAGTTTTGCACCCCCCCACCTTTTATATCAGCCCTAGGAGAGACCTCAAAATCTTGGCTACTTTCCCTTTTTTTATTAAAAAAAGTTTCACCCTACTTTGTGAGCAGCACAGAGGGACAGGGTCCCAAGGACCCTGCAGATGGGAGCGTGTCCGAGGCTATGCTCGTTGTACCCTCTCCCTGGAGCCCCAGACAAAAAGGAAACAGCGTGTTTCTGAAGACGTTGTGTGTCTGGCTTTGTGCGAGTTTCAGACAGGAGCCTTCACGGGGCTGAGTGGACACAAAGCCGTGTGTCTGAATTCCTGGGCCCCAGACACTATGATCTGCATCTAAATAGGAGAAAAATCAATTAAACAATCTTTGGAAATCCCTCTGAGCTTTGGGATGGGTCTGGTGGAGAATGGCAGCATTTTCATCCTGTTGCTGGAGGGAAAATGCCCCTGATATTTTGGTTACCCATCTTGCCAGACCTCACCTCTAGAAGACTTTCCATTCTCTTCCTGAAGCTTGTGAAATGAGAAGAGAGGATTCTCCATCATTCTGTGGATTTAAAAAAAAAAAAAAAAAAAAAAAAAGACACCAACCTTCCCAAGATGTGATTGCCCTTTAAAACCAAAACCAAAACCAAAAGCTGGGGCTGGGCATGCATACTCTCGAATGATTGCCTCGTGTAGCTCCACGAAATTTCACGCATGTGCACCTCTACGTCACCCGTGCCTGGATCAAGATCTAGAACATTCCCAGCCCCTTTCTCATGACAGAAGCTTCTTTTGACCCTTCTTAGCTATGTCCCTCCCAGGTGTAAACATCTTCGCCAACCTTTTCTTTTTCTACCACTGTGGGCATCGACTGTTCTAGAACTTGGCATCAGTGGAGTCGTGCTTGGGTCTGGCGTCTTCCCCAAAGCACAGGGTCTGTGGGATCCATCTGTGGGGTTGCTGGGAGCTGCCCTTGGTGTGCGACCTGGATAAAACAGACTTGCACATGAAAAGGTGTCCCGTTGCATGGGTGCAATCTATCCCGCAGGAAAATATGGCTCGGAGTGTTCTCGGTGTGATCCAGACGTGAGTTGTGATCACCTCAAGCTGAAGATGGGAGTTTTGTTATTCAGAGTGAGCAGTGGTTAACTTCCTGTCCCCAAGGATTTTTCAGAAGCCCAAGCTGTCACCTGTGGAAGGAACACCTCCTCTCTCAGGGACCAGCTAACTTCTCTTGTTTCTCCCCTTCTCTATCTCTCTGTCTCTGTCTCTCTCAGCCTCCCTCCTGTCTCTCTCTCTCTCCCCTTCTGTCTCCATATCTCTCTCCATCTCTCTCTCTTTCCCCTTGTGTCTCTCTTTCAGTTTCATTTGGCTTTTCTGTGGGTCTCTCTCTGTCTCTCTCTTTTTGTGTCTCTCTTCCTTCATCTCTCTCTGTGTCTATCTTTCTGTGTCTCTTTCACTCTCTCCTCACTCCCCTGTCCCCCCACCTCCTCTGTCCCTCTCTCATCTAACCGTCTTTCTTCATGCCTTGGGTGAACCTGTGCCCTAGTGGAAAATAAACTGTTTCCCAACAGCTACATTGGGGAGGGGGGAGTGCGGGGACAGAGGACACCCCCTTTCCATAGTTTCCCAGCATGGCACTGCCCCTAAGCACCTCCCACAGGACGGACTGCATTTTTGGAGTGTCCTGTCTTCTCCTAGGTGTAGGGTGATGGATGTAGGACGTTGGCTGCAGGTCTGTCTTTTCCTTGGAGGCCCAGGTGGATGCCAAGGGCTGGGACCCCCTTGGCTTGGGGCCGTCTGGAGTGCTCTCTGCCCAAGTGCAACGAGGAGGAGCTGGGTCACAGGTCCTGGTGACATCACGGGGCAATTACTGCCACAGTGAGTCTAGACAGACCTGCTAAGGATATTAACCAGTGAACAAAGGGGGTCTTTGTTGTAGGGTCAAGGGAATCGGTCAGATGTGGCCTCGCGGCGGGGTCTTGTCAGGTAGACCGGGGTGTAGACAATGCGCCGTCTGGGGCGCGTGAGCCCCGTTCCTTTCACGGTGTGTGCTGCGCTCGCTGCAGGGTCGTGGGACTGGGGGGGGGGGGCTGCCACTCCCCTCCTTCCCCAGGAGAACTGCCCAGCTAGCTCTCTTGGAACAGAAAGGGTCCAGGGGCAAGAGTTTGGCTGTACTACAGGCCACCCACCTCTGATGACTTCAGCTGAACTTTATAGTTTGCTCCTTCCCCTCTGTTGCCTCGTTCAAAATTGGGAAGCAATTTATATAAAGTGACAGGGACGGTTCTTCAGTATCCCTATCACTGCAGTGAAGAGTATTTCTACCCATGTCACCGCCCCCCCCCCCAGCATTCCCCACCCTGCCCGGAGGCAGCTGCTCTCCTGACCTCAGTCAGCTCAGATGAGGCTGGCAGGGTGTCTGTGTCCCCCAGGGGCCAGCTGCGGCATGCTTAGCCTGAATTGGTCGTGGGAGGGGCAACTGGCTCTTTTCCCTACTTACCCCCTCCTCCTGCTCACGTTGGCATTGGGGGGCTTCCATGATGAAACAACAGGGGCACTCCTCCCAGGGTCGTTGATGAACAGGTGGTTGCCTCACTGTGGGGGTGCTGTGGGCCAGAGGTGGGGTGGGCGGGTGGTAGTGGTGTATTTTTGGTGGCAGTTTCCTTTTTTTAATTTTTGAAAAAATTTATTTATTTGAGAGAGAGAGACAGAAGAGAGTGACAGATAGAGCATGAATGGGGAGGAGAGGGAGGATCAGGCTTCCCACTGAAGAGGGAGCCTGATGTGGGGCTCCATCCCAGGACCCCAGGATCATGACCTGAGCCGAAGGCAGACGCTGAACTCACAGAGCCACCCAGGCACCCGTATGGTGGCAGTTTTCTTAGCTTGGATTCCCCCCCCCCCCAGGTGAAGGGGGGATAGGTGAGGACCCAGAGGACATGAGGAGCAAAGCTTAGGACAAGAAGGTGACTCACAGGGCACCTGGCTGGCTTAGTCAGTAGGACATGCGACTTGATCTCAGAGTCGTGAGTTCAAGCCCCACATGAGGTGTGGAGCCTTCTTTAAAAAAGTTGGAAAAAGAAGGTGACCCAGTCTGTGGCCTCCAGGTGATGTCAGCTCATTTCCTACTACTGATGTAGGCATATGGCCATCTCACTGATGCTCAAAGAAACCTCGCCCAGTGAGGACAACCCTTGAGTTGTTCCTGCCAAGTGAGATGGCTCAGCGCGTGGACTGCCCATTCTGCCAGGCAGAGAGGATCCATGAGAGGGTCTGCTGTTTCAAGCCAGGCATCCAGCCTTGGCATTATCACGATAGGGTCTGTGGTTAAAGGAACGAGGCTGATACAAAAGCAAAGGTCAAGCGAGGCTTTATTTCATGCCAAGCACGAGAATTAGACTGATACAGGTCAGGAGAGAACGACCCCTTCCTAATTTCTCAGGCTAGCTTTTATAGGGCAACCCCCAAACCACCAGCCAACCAGGAAATGAAATTTGCATTTCCATTGTTTAAGATCGGGGATACTAAGGGCATTTGGGCTTGCCCACCTGGTCCTAAGTACTGGGAACTGGTCACCCATTCTTAATTTGCATCTCCATTGCTCCTGGGACCAGGAGGTTAAGGGCATTTGGGTACTCCCACCTGGTCCTGAGTGTTGATAATTTACATCCCCATTGTTCTCTGGCTAAATAGGTCCTTACAGTCTTTTTTTTTTTTTTTTTAGATTTTTAAAAAAGATTTTTTATTTATTTATTGACAGAGAGTGAAATCACAAGTAGGCAGAGAGGCAGGCAGAGAGAGTGGAGGAAGCAGGCTCCCTGTGGAGCAGAGAGCCCGATGCGGGCCTCGATCCTAGGACCCTGAGATCATGACCTGAGCCTAAAGCAGAGGCTTTAACCCACTGAGCCACCCAGGCGCCCTTTTTAGATTTTATTTATTTATTTGACAGAGAGAGAGAGAGAGAGAGAGAGAGAGAGAGAGAGAGCGCGAGCACAAGCAGGAGGAGGGGCAGGCAGAAGAAGAGGGAGAAGCAGACTGCCCGCTGAGCAGGGAGCCCCATGAGCCCCATGCAGGGCTCGATCCCAGGGCAGCTGCTTGGCCAACTGAGCCCCTCCCAGGGGCCCGGGCCCATCACATGTTATAGGGCCCACGGGATGGAGGGGAGGGTTTGCTGTGCCCCAGAGAAGGTTTCTTGGGTTGGTCACTAATTGAGTTAGCAAGCATCCTTTGTCCCCCTGCCCACAGAGATGGTCTCACCAAGTACAGGGCCTGGGCCTATGGGTGGCCTGGCCCGTGGACAGCGAGCGTAGCTGGGGACAAGCCCCCAGCTTGACCCAAACAAGCATAGGTGATCTTTTGAAGTCCTCAGTTTAAGCCTGGGAGATAGATTCTTTTAATTCCTGGCCTTTTAACATATTTTCTCTTGTCAGAAAAGTTGGCCAGGGCCACGGGAAAATAAAAGGGGGGGGTTGGAATTGGGAGTTGTGGGGAGAGACAGAAAGAGTGGAGTCACTGGGAGAGCCTGTAAAGATAGACAAGATTATTCACCTCACACCAAGATAAGGTCTTTGTTGGAGACTTCTCCCAGCCCTGGGGGGAGAAGAAGCGACTCTCTCTCTTCTCATTCCAGTGAAAGAAAAATTTCAACAAGTTAAAAGAATGGGGCAAAGAAGTAGTCCTTCCCTACCCAGATTTCCTCAGATGTTAACATTATATTACATTTACTCTTTCTCTAAGGATAAATTAGGTAGTAGATAAGTATAATGTAAAAAAAATTTTTTTGACTTCTAAGTCATTTTTTTTTTATTGTGGTAAAATATATATAACATAGGGATGCTTGGGTGGCTCAGTCAGTTAAACACGTCTAGCTGTGTTTCTCTCTGTCATATAAATAAATAAAAATCTTAAAAATTATATATATATAACAAAACTTACCATCTTAATCATTTTTATTTTTTTATTTTTTTTAAAATTTTTTTAAAAGATTTTATTTATTTGACAGAGAGAAACACAGCCAGAGAGGGAACACAAGCAGGGGAAGTGAGAGAGGGAGAAGCAGGCTTCCCGCTGAGCAGGGAGCCCAATGTGGGACTCGATCCTGGGTCTCCAGGATCATGACCCGAGCCGAAAGCAGCCGCTTAACCAACTGAGCCACCCAGGCGCCCCTTTCTTAATCATTTTTAAGTGTACAGTTCGTTCAGCAGCATCAATCACATTCACCTAGTGTGCAACCATCACCTCCATCCCTCTCCAGAACTTTCCCGTCTTCCCACCTGAAACTCGGTCCCCATTAAACACTAACTGCACGTTCTCCTACTTCAGCCCCAGCCCCGCCATTCTGTTTTCTGTCGGTAATGAGTGTGTCAACTCTCGGGACTTATGTCAGTGGAACCGTATTTGTCGTCTTGTGACTGGCTGGTTTCAGGCAGCATAACGTCCCCAAGGTTCATCCATGTTCAAGCCTGGCTCAGAATTTTTCCCCCTTTTTTAAGACTGGATAATGTGCCATCGTATGGCTATACCGCATTTTGCTTATCCCTCTTCATCCACTGATAGACGCTTGGGTGGCTACCACATCTTGGCTATAGTGACTAATACTGCTGTGAACATGGGCATATAAATATTTCTTTAAGAGCCTGCTTTCAATTCTTGGGAATATACACCCAGAAATGGAATTGCTAGATCATATTATAATTCTGTTGTTTAATTGTTTGAGGAATTGCCCTCTTCCAAGTCATTCCTTCTTTCCTTCCTTCCTTCCTTCCTTCCTTCCTTCCTTCCTTCCTTCCTTCCTTCATATTTATTTTTATGCAATCTCTACACCCAACGTGGGGCTCAAACTCATGACCCCCAAGATCAACAGCCACATGCTCCACCCATGGAGCTAGCCAAGTGCTCCTGTTCTGAGTCATTTGTTTCTTTTTTCTTTTTTTTTCTTTTGATTTTATATATTTGACAGTGAAAGAGTACACAAGCAAGGGAACTGCAGGCAGAGAGAGAGGAGGAAGCAGGCTTCTGGCTGAGCAAGGAGCCAGATGCGGGGCTTGATCCCAGGACTTCAAAAGCTGAGGCTTAACCAACTGAGCCAGCCAAGAGCCTCTGTTCTGAATCAATTTAAAGGCCAATTGCAGACTGATATCCCCCCGTTTTTTATTAAAATATTTATTTATTTATTTATTTATTTATTTATTTATTTATTTATTTATTTATTTATTTGACAGAGATACGGTGAGAGAGGGAACACAAGAAGGGGCAGAGGGAGAGGGAGAAGGAAGCTGGGATCATGACCTGAGCTGAAGGCAGACGCCCAGTGGCTGAGCCACCCAGGCACCTGGAAGCCATGATACCCCTTGGCTTCTAAATAATTCATTGTGTATTTCCTAAAATGCAGGCACAGCACGCTGATTAAAATCAGACTTATTTAACATAGATACAATTCTACAATCTACAGCCCTTATTCATATTTCACCAACACCTATTTAATATTTATTGCTAAGTCAATAAAGGATTAATTATTAATCACTAATACATTAATTACTGATTACTAATAAATTGTTTAATCATTAATTTATTAATGATAAAGAAAATTCTATCATATGTTGTGTTCAGTTGTTCCTTCTCTCTCTTTTTCTTTTTAAGATTTTATTTATTTGACACAGAGAAACACAGGCAGAGAGGGAATACAAGCAGGGGGAGTGAGAGAGGGAGAAGCAGGCTTCCCGCTGAGCAGGGAGTCCGATGTGGGGCTCGATCCCGGGTCTCTGGGATCATGACCTGAGCCTAAGGCAGTCGCTCAACCAACTGAGCCACCCAGGCGCCCCTGTTCCTTCTCTTTAATCCCTTGTAATCTGGAAAATTCCTCAGTCTTTCTTTGTGTCGAACATGATGGCATTTACTGGGAACTGCTCACTCCGTGGTGTCTTTCCGGGTGGTTTGTTTTATGTTTCCTCATGGTTACACGGAGGCTGTTGGTTTTGGCAGGAATCCCACAGAAGTGATGTTGTATCTTTCTTGGTGCATTCTATCAAGAGGCACCAGATTTTGAATTATTAGGTCTGGTGTTGACCTCAATCACTTGCCACAAAAGCTGAGATCTGGTGGGTTTCTCTTCTACATTATTACTGTCTTGCATTTTGTAACTGAAATGTATTCTGTAGTATGATACTTTGTACCATATAAATACTTCCTTAGACTTCCAACCACTTCTCTTAGCATTCCTTGGTAAGTCTTGCCTGAATGTTATATTTTAGTTGATGATTACCAAATGGTGGTTTTCTAATTCCATCTTGCCTTTGACATTTTTTATGGCTTTCTCCTTTTAGGAGCCTATTTGTATCCGTGTGGACCTATTGATACTTAGCGTCCTCCATATGTGACAATCGCTTACTCTCTCTATTTTGATGTTCAAATTTTCCCAGACTTGGCTCGTGGCAACCCTGGCTCCTCCGTCCTTTTGCTGTGTTCCTATCTTCCTCTGATCTGAGCACATCTTTCTTTGGTTCCAGGCTCACTTTTTGAAAATCAGCTTTATCTCAGAATAATTTTAGAAATTAATTTAGGAATTTAGAAAGACTACAAAGAGAATGCAAAGAGTTCTTTATATGCCCCACTTGATCTTCCCTGGTGTTAACATCTCACATAACTACTACATTTCTCAAAATAAAGAACCTGACACTGCTCCATTACTGAAACTAAACTCTGGAGTTTATTCAGTTTTCATGGATTTTCCCCACCAATGTCCTTCTGTTCCATGATCCCTTCCAGGCTCCTTCACTGCGTTTATCTGGCATCCCTTTCTTTTTTGTTTTCTGATTTCTGCCCAAGTGTTGGATATCAGCTGTTTCATGTCATTAAAAACAACAATAATAACAACAACAACAAGATATAGGGGGCACCTGGGTGGCTCAGTGGGTAAAACCACTGACTCTTGGTTTCAGCTCAGGACATGATCTAAGGTTGTGAGATTGAATCCCACACCAGGCTCCCTGCTCAGCACGGAGTCTGCGTGAGAATCTATCTCTGCCCCTCCCTTCCTCACTCATATACTTCTCTCTCTTATCCTCTCTCTTTGAATGAATCAAATCTTAAATATATATATATATATATAATAAAAACAAAGATAAAATCTTGTTGAAATATAATCTCATACCTTAAAATTCACTGTTCTGAAATATATAATTTGGTGGTTTCTTTTTAGTATTGACAGAATTATACAACCATCACCACTAATCTAATTCCAGAACATTTTCTTCACTCCAGAAAGTGCCATTAAATGTCAATTCCCATTCCTCCTTTTCCTCAGTGCCTAATAATAACTAATTTATTTTCTGTCTTTGTGGATTTGCCTATTCTGGACTCTTTCTTTCTTTCAAGATTTTTTGTATATTTGAGAGTGAGAGACACAGCAAGAGAGGGAACACAAGCAGGGGGAAGGGGAGAGAGAGAAGCAGGCTTCCCACTGAGCAGACAGCTCGATGTGGGGCTCAATCCCAGGACCCCAGGATCATCAACTGAGCTGAAGGCAGATGCTTAACGACTAAGCCACCCAGGCGCCCCTGTTCTGGACATTTCCTATGGAATCATACAACGTGCAGCCTTTTATGTCTGGCTTCTTTCACTCAGCATCATGTTCTCAAGCCTCATCCATGCTGTAGTGTATATGTATTCAAGCTTCATTCTTTTTTATGGCCAAGTAATATTCCATTGTATGGACATGCCTCATTTTGACTAGCCATTCATTCGTTGATGGATATTTGGGTTCTTTCCACCTTCTGGTTGTTGTAAACAGTGCTGCTGTGGACATTCACATAGAAGTTTTTGTGTGGACATAGGGTTTCATTTCTCTTTGGTACATATATGCCTCCAAGGGGTCCTGATGGGTCCTATGGGAACTCCAGGTTCACCCACGTTCTTTCCCTGCTCTGGCCTTGAAATTAACAATTTTGACAAAAAGCCTTCAGTCTTGTCTTCAATAATAACATTTAAAGACCAGGAGCTGGGAGTTGGGTGTGCTTACTGCTACCGGGGTGTCATACCCCTTGAGCTCTATCAGTGGGCAGAGGTGGAAAACACTCACACCCACTCACACCCTTACTTGCACCCATTTCTCTGTCAAAACCCTGGACTTTACCCAAATAACTCCAATTCTTTTTTTTTTCCCCAAAGATTTTCTATTTATTCATGAGAGACAGAGAGAAAGAGGGAAGGGGAGAGGGAGGGCCGCAGAAGCAGAGGAAGAAGCAGGCCCCACAGAGCAGGGAGCCCGACAGGGGACTGGGTCCCAGGACTGACAAAGGCAGATGCTTAACCAACTGAGCCACCCAGCTGCCCCCGCATAACTCCGATTCTAATCCAACAGGACCCGGTTTGCTTTTATTTTTTTTTATTTCCAGCCTCAGGGCTTCCTCCTCCGACGTCATGGAAACCCTGCTCCCATGATCCTTTGCTGACTCACTTCTTTGCTCAATCTGAGAATGAATAGAAAGGAATTACAGAATTGCTAACCTGTGATTATCCAAAAACAAAGCTTATGCATTTAAATTAAGCATTTAAAAAATATATATATATTTATTTATTTGACAGAGCACTCAAGCAGGGGAAGCAGGAGAGGGAGAATCAGGCTTCCCACCGAGCAGGGAGCCCGATGCAGGGCTTGATCCCAGGTCCCCGGGATCATGACCGGATCCAAAGGTAGATGCTTAACTGACTGAGCCCCCCAGGCACCCTTAAGCATTTTTTTTATAGTTCTTGTTTAGCCTGAGGGCAAAAAGTTCAAACACTGTGTTCAGAAAAATTACTCGAGTTAGTTTTTAACAGGAATAACTGAAAAACACTCTTTTGGAGGAAGAGAGAAGTACTATAAATTGTTTTTAAAGTATTTCATGCATGAAAAGAACACACATGTGTGCACTGTGTGTAGGGAAAACATGGTCATATTGTGGCCCTTGTGTATTTAGTACAATGTTTCTTTCTTTCTTTCTTTCTTTCTTTCTTTCTTTCTTTCTTTCTTTCTTTCTTTATTGTACAGTGTGTTTTAGAAGAAAAACACATAAGTAGCACATCAGGTCCCCTAGCTTCAGGGATATTATCACTTGGGATGAGGCTAAGTTTATTTAAGGAGAAAAGCATAAGTGTATGAGTTCAAGGAAAATATTAAGTAAATGTTAGCGCTGCCCCAGGGAATATAGAGTTGGTCATGCCCGGTCATCCAGCCCTGGGCTATGGACAGGTGTTCTCTGCCTTCAGGCACATGACTTTCTGGGGTGAAAAATGAAAAGTTTGAAGCGAAAACTGAAGAGTTTGTACACCCTCATGGCCCCCACGTGTTGGAGATCTGACAGAGACAGGATTAATCATTCTAGGGAACAGAGAAGGGCCGAAGACTGGGTGCTATCACACCTCTGGGCCCTTCCTCCTGGCCAGGGCTGTTATGAGTTTGAAATCCTGGAATGTGTGTGTGGAGGGCATCAGAGTGGGCGTTTACTCTGCAGGTTTTAAATTTCCCATCAAGATGAGGAGAAATGGCAGGGAGAAGAATTCCAGAAAGTTCTGTGGGATTTAAAATTAGAATCTGGATAGCTCCCAGCTTTCAACACACAAAGTACTGTTGGCAAGAAGCCAAACTCTGAATCTCCAAGGGGGAGAGACTGGGGTACGGGGAACGGTGTGCTGAGACCCCAGACTCAGGGACAGAAGCCAAAGAGCAGACATGTTGCCTCCTGAGAGCATGATATTGACTCAATGGATGCCTTTAGTGTCTGCATTCAGGGAGCTAGCCAAAGGGAAGGGAATTAATACAGACCAGGGCTTCCTGCTTTTCTTTTTCCTTTCTTTTTCTTTCTTTCTTTTTTTTATTATAAGATTTTATTTATTTATTTGACAGAGAGAGAGATCACAAGTAGGCAGAGAGGCAGGCAGAGAGAGAGGAGGAAGCAGGCTCCCTGCTGAGCAGAGAGCCTGATGCGGGGCCTTGATCCTAGGACCCTGAGATCATGACCTAAACTGAAGGCAGAGGCTTTAATCCACTGAGCCACCCAGGCACCCTCTTTCTTTCTTTCTTTTTTTTTTTTTTAAGATTTTATTTATTTATTTGACAGAGATCACAAGTAGGCAGAGAGACAGGCAGAGAGAGAGAGAGAGGAGGAAGCAGGCTCCCTGCTGAGCAGAGCCTGATGTGGGCCTCGATGGATCCCATGACCCTGAGATCAGGGCCCAAGCGGAAAGCTGAGGGCGCCCTCTTTCTTTCTTTTTTAAGATTTTATTTATTTGGGGGAGCCTGGGTGGCTCAGTTGGTTAAGAGACTGCCTTCGGCTCAGGTCATGATCCCGGAGACCGGGGATGGATCGAGTCCCACATCGGGCTCCCTGCTGGGGGGGGGGAAGCCTGCTTCTCCCTCTCTCACTCCCCCTGCTTATATTCCCTCTCTGGCTGTGTTTCTCTCTGTGAAATAAATAAAATCTTTAAAAAAAAAAAAAAGGTTTATTTATTTGGGGCACCTGAGTGGCTCAGTTGGTTGGGCGACTGCCTTCAGTTCAGTCAGGATCCTGGAAATCCGGGATCCAGCCCCGCATCGGGCTCCCTGTTCCGCAGGAAGCCTGCTTCTCCCTCTCTTGCTCCCCTTGCTTGTGTTCCCTCTCTGGCTGTGTTTCTCTCTGTCACATAAAGAAATGAAATCTTTAAAAAAAAAGATTTTGTTTATTTGTCAGAGAGAGCACAAGCTGGGAGGGAGGGGCAGAGGGAGAAATTGACTCCCCGCTGAGCAAGGAACCCGTGTGGGACTCTATCCCAGAACCCTGGGATTGTGACCTGAGCTGACAGCTGACATGTAAGTGACGATCCACCCACTTCTTATTAGCACTGATGCCTCTCACATGTGGGTGCAAGAAATGGACACAAGGATGTTCGAGGTGACATGGCTTGTAATTATGGAAACTTGGAAGCCACATAAATATTTCAGTGTAGGGGCGCCTGGGTGGCTCAGTCCTTAAGCGTCTGTTTTCGGCTCAGGTCATGATCCCTGAGCAGGCAGGTTCGAGCCTCGCATTGGGCTCGCTGCTCGGCGGGAAGCCTGCTTCTCCCTCTCTCACTCCGCCTGCTTGTGTTCCCTCTCCAGCTGTATTTCTCTCTGTCAAATAAATAAATAAAATCTTAAAAAAAAAAATACTCCAGGGGCGCCTGGGTGGCTCAGTTGGTTGGGCCACTGCCTTCGGCTCGGGTCATGATCCCCGAGACCGGGGATCGAGTCCCACATCGGGCTCCCTGCTCGGCGGGAAGCCTGCTTCTCCCTCTCTCACTCCTCCTGCTTGTGTTCCCTCTCTGGCTGTGTTTCTCTCTGTCAAATAAATAAAATATTAAAAAAGAAATTTGGTATTTAAAAAAAAATACTCCAGTGTAGCTAGCGAAATACTTAAATCATGGCGGCCAGGGTCTGAGATGGAATATTGTGCCCCCGGGGAAAAGGGAAGGAATAAGATCCACATGTAACAGTTTAGCTAGACCTCTGAAACTAATGACTGAATGGAGAAAACAGCTGAAGGATACAGTTGATATAAAAATAAATATTATGTGTTTTCTCAGGTATGTGTCATAGATGGAGATAGGTCTGCACGGGTGTGTGTGTTGTTAACAATATTTACTTGTGAAGTCTGGAGATGAGACCTAGATGGAGGGGGGGGTGCTTCAGACTTGATCTGGGTGGATTTTTAAAATATGCTGCTTTAATGCCTTTATTAATTAATTCTACCATCTCTGTTGTTTCTGGGCGTGTTTCTAGTAATTGATTTTTCTCCTCCTTATGGGTTGTAATTTTCTGCTTCTTTGCTTATCTGGTGAGTTTCAGTTTAATGTCAAACCTGGTGGATTTTACCTTGTGGCCCACTGGATACATTTTCATTTCCTCTGGGTGTTCTTGAGCTTTTCTCTGGGATACAATTAAGTTGCTGGAAATAGTTTGATCCTTTCCACCCTTGCTGTTAAATTTTGTGAGGCAGGACCAGAATAGTCCTTTATTCTGGGGCTAATTTTTCTCCACTTCCTTATGAAGTTTTTCCACTCTGGCTGATAGGAACACCAAGTATTTACATCCTGTGTGAACTAATCGTTTTCCCCTCTGCTGCTTTCAAGTGGATCTGTCCCTGGTCTCAGCACCTACCTATGCCCATTAGTTCTCAGACTCTCAACAGATCTCTGCATCAGCTGAGTGTTCCCCTTTTCTTCCCCTCAGCTCTCTTCTTCCAGGACTCCTCTCTGCAAACTGTAGCCTTCTTACCCTTTCTAGAACCCCAGATTTGACTCCTCAATGTCTAAAACGTGTTATTTTACACATTTTGTGTATTTTTTTCCCACTTGTTCCAGACCAAGGATAAGGGGAGTATAAATCTGATTCCTGAGGCTCCATTTTAGCCAGAAGAAATTGCTTTGATTTTTTAAAGATTTTTAAAGATTTTTAAAAAATTGTTATTTATATATCAGAGAAAAGGAGCACAAGCAGGGGGAGTGGCAGGCACAGCAGACAGAGGGAGACACAGGCTCTCCGCTGAGCAAGGAGCCCAATGTGGGACTTGATCCCAGGACCCCGGGACCACAACCCGAGCTGAAGGCAACCGCTTAACCAACTGAGCCACCCAGGCATCCCTGATTTTTTTTTTTTTTTAAGGAAGCATATATGTGTTTTAAAATAGAGTTTAAGTTAACATCTTTTGAGCCATTTTTAGGCACTGTGCCTTTTATGTATATTGTTTTATTTTTCTTTCCTCCCTATGACATGTGTACTGTTGTTAATCCCATTTACAGATGAGAAAACTGAGGCACAGAGCAGGTGAATGACTTGCCCAAGGCCACCCAGCCAGTGAGTGGTAGGAAGAAGGAACAAACATGGTCGGTCCCCTGGCTCTGGAGGCTATGCCCCTGACTCCTACCCTCCACCATCCATGCAGTTAAGAGCTACTTTTTTCTCCCTTTTCTTTGTTTACTAAGATAAAATTTACAGACCATAAAAGTAACCGTTTTAAAATGAACAATTCAGTGGCATTTAGTACGTTCATAATGTTGTACAACCACCACCTCTATCTAGTTTCAGACCATTTCTGTCACCTCAAAGGAAATCCCATCCCCATTAGCAGCCACTCCCTATCCTAACTTCTCTAGCCCCTGACGTCCACTAGTTTACTTTCTGTGTCTAGGGATTTGGCTGTTCTGGACATTTCATAGACATGAAATCATACACTGTGTGGCCTTTTGTGTCTGGCTTCTTTCACTTAGCACACTGCTTTTTCATGGTTCATGCACATTGTAGCATGGATCAGGGCTTCATTCCTTTTCATGGCTGAATAGTATTTAATCATGTGGCTAGATTGCATTTTATTTATTTTTGCTTTTATCTACTGGTGGACATTTGGGCCATCTCTACCTCTTCGTTATTGTGACTAGTGAGAAGTTACTTAAAAAAAAAAGATTTTATTTATTTATTTGACACAGAGAGAGATCACAGGCAGGCAGAGAGGCAGGCAGAGAGAGAGGAGGAAGCAGGCTCCCTGCTGAGCAGAGAGCCCGATGCAGGCCTCGATCCCAGGACCCTGAGATCATGACCTGAGCTGAAAGCAGAGGCTTTTAACCTGCTGAGCCACTGAGGCACCTGAGGAGTTACTTTTTAAATTTATTTTTAAAGGTTTATTTAAGGGGCGTCTGGGTTGCTCAGTGGTTAAGCCTCTGCCTTCAGCTCAGGTCATGATCCTGGAGTCCTGGGATCGAGCCCCGCATTGGGCTGCCTGCTCAGCAAGAGGCTTGCTTCTCCCTCTTTCACTCCTGCTGCTTGGTTTATTTAAGTAATTTGTATACCCAGCACGGGGCACAAACTCACGACCTTGAGATTAAGAGTCACAGGCCCTCCTGACTGAGCCAGCCGGACATCCCAGAAACTACTTTTGAATGTAGGAATGGATGAAAAGAAAAGAGAGGATCCCAGCTAGTAGCTAGTCCAAACCCACATTTATAGTTGAGGAAAGTGGGCACTTAGGTCAACATTTGTTCCTGGTCTATGCTTGAGCTGCTCAGTTGTTGAGTCCAAACTCGCAAGCACCCCCCCCTCCCGTGTGGTGTGTGCATGTCCTGTGCTAGGGCAAGGCCGCCACCTCGTGGGGCAGGAAGTGCTTCTCAGGAGGCTGAGACATGAAGGCTAAGGAGAGAGTCCACTGACAGGAAAGTAAGGGGAAGTGTGTTCCAATCAATGAGAACAACCAGTGCAAAGGTCCTGAGGCATGTGAGTCTGGTGTGTGGGAGGTTATGTGGGGAAGCTGGAGGAAGTGAGCAAGGGGGGGCATGGAGGGAGAGGAGGGCAAGGAAGCTGGCAGTGTCCCACTCCCACAGGGGCTCATGGATCATGATGGGGAGTTACGATTTTTATTCTTGAGTGTGGCAGGAGGCAAAACAGAGCAGGAGCTGGGGAAGGGTGGGATGTGATTTTAGAGTCTGCCTTGAGAGACAAGAGGTTGGAGCAGTGTGGGTTGGGAGACCATGGGGCTTGGGCCTCCAAATCAATTTGCCTCACAAAATATGGGGTACCCTATAAATCCCACCCATGGGTCTCTCTCATATCTACCAGAGTTGCATTTTCAAACCACTGAGTGAGATCTGGGAATTCTATGAGATAGCCGGACTGATAATTATTATTCAGATAGTCACTTTACTATGAAGAATGCTCAAGCAGAAGGTGGTCTGTCTGTGCTTGTGTGGCCATTCAAAACCATCCCTCTGGGTGTGCAGCACACAGCAAGCCAGTGAGTGTTTATGAACTTGCGGGAATGGAAACAGGGATCCCAGATGTAAAGCCTTCTCGGGGGTTTCACTGGCGAGCCCCCTTGCCTGCTTCCTCTTCAGGTACCCACACCCTTTAAAGAATGTTCACCCTGGGTACCTGGGTGGCTCAGTGGGTTAAAGCCTCTGCCTTCGGCTCAGGTCATGATCTCAGGGTCCTGGGATCGAGGCCCACATCGGACTCTCTGCTCGGCAGGGAGCCTGCTTCCTCCTCTCTCTCTGCTGCCTCTCTGCCTACTTGTGATCTCTCTCTGTGTCAAATAAATAAATAAAATATTTTTTTAAAAAAAAGAATGTTCAGCCTGATCCCTTGCAAAGTTCAGGAAGGTGAAGCTTAGATGAGAAGGAGATGTAGAGAGTAAAAGTACTAATAACTGAGAGAAATAATTGTAAGAGAAATGAAATCATTTACAGAGTTTCGCTTACATATGTTTTAAATGTCTTGAAATTGACTTCACAGAAAATGCTACCCCCTCGCCTCCCAGCCACCTGCCCTAGCAGCGGTCTGCAGCCCATCTGTACAGCAGTGGGGGGGGGGGGAGGTCTGCCCCCTGCCCTCATCTTTCTAGTCATGGGATTTCCTGAGGGGGCTTTCTCTGATCCTGCACATCATTGGGCTTGGTGACAGGGATGGGGCCCTGTATTGGCATTTGAGACCCCCCCACACACACACATGTACCGTGTCCTACCTACCCTCCAGGTGTCCTTCTCTCCAGGTGACCTTGAGGCACCCTCTCAGGGAAGCAATTTGGAATCCTCTGTCTGTTTGGTTTATTTAGGTAATTTGTATACCCAGCATGGGGCACAATGGAGGAGGGACCTGCCTTTCCAGGTGTTGACAATTGTCCAGCAACTGCAGTCAAATGAGTGTGGAATTGGGACAGTGTGGATAGCAACCAGGTCATGGCAACCAGATAAAGAAATCCTGAAGCCATTTCAGGAGATGCGGGAACTCACCTGCAGTGAATTAATTCAGTGAGGCCAAGTGCATGCAAAAAAGGCTTTGGGACCCATCCATACAACCCCACGACATCCACCAGCGATAGCGTTTTCAAGCCAGTGCATGAGGCTAGAGAATGATCGGAGACAATCCTGCCAATGACCATTATTTGGAGTGTTAATTTTACTATGAAAAATATTTAGTGATTCATGTTGAGCCAAAGCCGTCATTGCCAAACATTTCTCCCTGCCCCTGGGTGCCAGGGCTGGAGGGATCCCTGTGCTTTGGGCCATCTAGGGAAGACCTGGTCCTAGGCTTTACCTGCAGGAAGTTGGGCACTTGGTGGACACTTGGTGGGCCACACTGAGAATCCAAGGAAAGAAAGCATCAGTATTTCCCCCAGAAAAGGGTGCATGTAGCGAGTAATCCGTAGCCCAATTTTGTGCACAGTTCATGATGTTTCTTATTTTATTTTATTTTATTTATTTTTATTCATGATGTTTCTAAGCCATCTCATGCTCAAGATCCTCAGGGGATCCCTAAGGAGTTGGATGCCCCTGTAAACATATACTGAGACTCTGCTATGTAGCAGGACCAAATCTGTAAATAATTCTTAACAGGTTTGACGAAGGGGAAAGTGTAGTAACAACAGCAAAAACGGTAGTAATGGTAGCCAATATTATTTGAGCACTTATTATGTGCTAAGCATGACTTGGAATTCTTCGTGTGAACTTGTTCATTTAATTCTTAAAGCTGCCTTGTGAATTAAGTACTTTTTTATCCTGATTTTATGAATGAGGAAGCTGAGACTCAGAGAGGTTAAGTAACTTGCCCAAGGTCACACAGTTTTCAGACTGGGCTGTCTAGCTCCGAAGGCCACAGCGTTTTGCTGCTGCTTGTGGAGATGTGGAGAGAGCTTGAGATTGGGTGGGGGGAGAGGGAGCAGGGAGGAGCTTTGGAGCCCACCAGAACCTGCACCTTCCCTTCCACTCTGCATACTAAGTCAGGAACCCCATCAGGTTTCTGAGGATGGTCAGTATATCCCCTGGGAGCGCATTCACCCTGAAGCCCTTGCCTAATGCCACAGCACTCTGTCTCCTCTCTCCCTTCCAGGAGCTAGAGAAGCTTGGGCTTGGTGACAGTGTGGACCTGCACGTGTATGAGATTCCAGTCGAGTACCAGACGGTCCAGAGGCTCATCCCTGCCCTGTGGGAGAAGCATAGCCCACAGGTGAGTGGGGCGAAGGCAGGTGCTCCCTCATCAGGACCTGCAGGTGGGCACCCCACACGTCGTTGATTTGTGTGGCTTTGTTCCTGCTTCATTCACAAGGCCAGTGCCATGGCCTTGTCCCCCAAAGGGCCATACTTCTTGGGTTACCCGTGGATGTCAGGGAAGAGACCAAATACCTGGGATCTCCCAGAGCCTGGCTCCATCCCACGGGACACTCAGTATCAGTCGTGACATGTTTGGTTACATGTGACAGTCAGAACACACCTTAACTCAGCTTAAGCACCAAAGTTTGTATGCTTCAGGTAGAGTTTGATCCAGGCACTCACCCAGTGCTATCAGCATTCCCTCTTGGCCTTTCAGCTTTGCTTTGCACTTCGTTTTTGCTTTGGCAAAGACAGATGGCTGCTTGCTGATACCCTCCTGTCTCGGCCCCTCAGCAGAAGGAGAACAACTTTCCTCTTGATAATTTCCCGGAGCCCATGGCTGATTTTCACTGGTACACTTGAGTCGCATTCCAGTCCCTGAGCCAAGCACTATAGCTGGGGGTTGGGGGAAGGAAGAAATGCTCTGATTTGTAAGGCCTGGGTCACATGCCTACTCTGGTGGTGGGGGAGTGACATCACCTCTCTCCAAACCTCCTGGAAGGAGAAGGGGGATTTGGGGTTCCACAAAGGGAAAATGAGAATTGGAGAGAGATGGCTATTGCCAGATGTGGTGGATGGGAGCCCAGCTAGGAGCTAGCTCTCCCACCACAGTGGACTCAGAGCTCTGCGGGTGTCAGGAGTGACAGCTGCATGGGAAGTTCCCCCAGGCTGGCCCCTCTGATGGGTGAAGTCTCCCGTGGAGGCCCCACCAAGCATTCCACGCTAGCCTGCCCTTAAGGACTTTTTGGGGTCGGCCTGTGGAAATTTCCTTCCTCAAGAGCCCTTCTGATGAGTCTCAAGTGGAATCTGTGCCTTTGTAGAGGGGGACCTAGAGGCTTAGTGAGATGGGACCGAAGGCTCTGTGAGTGGGCATTTTCTTGTTTTGTGTGTACCCTCCCGCCTTTTTCTAGTTAAACAAAATTACCCTAAAGCATGAATGTGTTTTTTTTTTTTAATTGCCACACCGTAGAGAATCACCCCTGGGGAGTTACCGGGCACCGCGATAATGGCTGTCACTCACACACAGGTGTTCGTCCGCGCAGGTGCCCACGGAGGGTACCGCGTGGACGCGGTTCTTGGGGCTGCTTATAGCAGACGCTCTATGCTTAGAACAGCAGAAATGGGTTCTCACATTTTCGGAGGCCAGAAGTTCACAGTCCAAGTCTCGGCAGCAGCACCCCCTCCCACCTGGTCTCCCCCAGCTTCTGGGGGCTCCACGGGTTCCTTGGCTTGTAGCCAGGTCACTCCCGTGTCTGCCTCTGTGGTCACATGGAATTCTCCACCTGTCTCTGTCTTTCCTTCATGTGTCTCTTTGAAGGACACGTGTCAGTGGATTTGGGGACCACCCAGATCATTGGGGGGGGCTCATCATGCCATCCTTAATTGCATCTGTAAAAAAAACCTTTTTTTTATTTTAAAGATTTTATTTATTTGAAAGAGAACGAGCACGAGAGGGGGGAGGGGCAGAGGGAGAAGCAGATGCCCCGCCAAGCAGGGAGCCTGATTCCCTGATTCGGGGTTCAGCCCGGGGACTCCAGGATCATGACCTGGGCGGAAGGTAGTCGCCACCCAGGTGCCCCTGTAAAAACCCTTTTTCCAAGTAAGGTCTCAGTCCGGGTTTTCAGGCAGGAACAGGGACAGGGTTTTTTTTTTGTTGTTTCTTGTGGGGGGGGGGTATGAGGGGAGTGTCACCACTCAGCTCATTATACTACAGCTGCTGTTTTGTTTTCATGTTCCCCAATCTTCAGTTTTTAGATACCCAGGTGTGAGCCATCTGGTCAGTGAATGAAGGAGCTTTGTAACTCCAGAGCGTGGCCCCCCACATGTTATCATTGCCGTTTCCTAGGACCCTTTAAATGTTCCACTAGGTACCTTTTTAAAATGTCAGAATAGGGGCGCCTGGGTGGCTCAGTTGGTTGGGCGACTGCCTTCGGCTCGGGTCATGATCCCGGAGACCCGGGATCGAGTCCTACATTGGGCTCCCTGCTCGGCGGGAGGCCTGCTTCTCCCTCTCTCACTCCCCCTGCTTGTGTTCCCTCTCTGGCTGTGTTTCTCTCTGTCAAATAAATAAAAAAAAAAAAATCTTTAAAAAAAAATAAAATAAAATGTCAGAATAAATGAGTGAAATAAATTTTAATAATATTTTCAATCGGGTGCCTGGGTGGCTCAGTCGGTTAAGCCTTTGCCTTCGGCTCAGGTCATGATCCCAGGGTCCTGGAATCCAGCCCCACAACGGGCTCCCTGCCTGGCTTCATCCTTTCCCTCTGCCTGCCGCTCTGCCTACTTGTGCTCTCTTTCTCTCTGCCAAATAAATAAAATCTTTAAAAATAATAATGATATTTCAGTGTAACTCTGTGTATCTAAAATATTATCTTTTTTTTTTTAAGATTTTATTTATTTATTTGACAGAGAGAAACACAGCCAGAGAGGGAACACAAGCAGGGGGAGTGAGAGAGGGAGAAGCAGGCTTCCCGCCGAGCAGGGAGCCCGATGTGGGGCTCGATCCCGGGTCTCGGGATCATGACCTGAGCCGAAGGCAGTTGCTTAACCAACTGAGCCATCCAGGCGCCACCTCTAAAATATTATCTTGACCATAATCAACCTTAAAAAAGTTATTAAGGAGCCACCTTACATTCTTCTGTGTGTGTACGTGCCCAGCCTCCAAAATCTGTTGTGTGTTCCTCACTGACTACGCATCTCAATTTGTACCACATTTTAAGTGCTCACTGGCCATGTGTCCCCCCCAGCCACTGCCACATGGAATACACCTCAACCCATATTTTAAATGTTTACATATATAAATGTTTACATTTGAAACATTCTTTCTGTGTGTAAGCATATACACAAATTAATTAATAGTTGAGATTTAACTGCGCTCTACGCGGTACCCTGCCTTTCATAAATATTTTATCATGAGCATTTTATTACCTAGGTCATTAAAAAGTCTCCCGTACATTATTTCTTTTTCAATTTTTTAAAGTTAAATTCAAGTAGCCAACTTACAGTACTTCATTAATTTCAGTGTAGTGTTCAGTAATTTATCTCCTTACATTGCTGTAACAGCTGGGCAATTCTTAGTAATGAATGTAACCGTTCTTTGATTATTGAGCCCGCCAGTGTTTTCATGTTTGTTCATTTTTTCTCATTTTTAGAAAAAACACTGAACTGCTAACTGACAGATTATTATCTCTTTGATCATAGGATAGATTCCTGGAGGTTATATCTTGTGCATTTGGCTATATGTCTTGAAGATCCTTACAGAACTGCTTTTGGGGGGTGCCTGGGAGGCTCAGTCAGTTAAACATCTACCTTTGGCTCAGGTCATGATCTTAGGGTCCCAGGATCAAGCCCCAGTTGGGCTCTGTGCTCAGTGGGGAGTCTGCTTTTCCTTCTCCCTCGGCCCCTCCCACCACTCGTGCTCTCTTGCTCTCTCCCTCTCTGTCTCAGGTAAATAAATAAAATCTTAAAAAAAAGAAAAAAGAAAAAACTGCTTTTGGCACATTTGCGGCTACATAATAGCTCCTGATTTATTCCGCCAAACCCCCTGCTAATGGCGATGAGGTGGTCTGCCATTTAGCTGCAATGAACATCCTTGTCAGTTGCGTATCCTGGCTTGTTTCCTGATTGCAAATCCCTGTCCCTGGGCTGAGTCTGCGGTCTATTCCAGGCAAGGGGCAGAAACAGTGTGACCCCGGGCAGAGCCACAGGGCGGCTGCCATTGTCTCCTTGGCCGGGGGTGGGGGACACCCACAGTCGCACGGCCAAACCTGGTTAAGCCCTGCCCGTCTGTCTGCAGCTCGTGGTGCATGTGGGGGTGTCGGGCATGGCGACCACAGTCACACTGGAGAAGTGTGGGCATAACAAGGGCTACAAGGGGCTGGACAACTGTCGCTTCTGCCCGGGCTCCCAGTGCTGCGTGGAGGACGGCCCGGAAAGCATTGACTCCATCATCGACATGGACGCCGTCTGCAAGAGGGTCACTACGCTGGGCCTGGATGTGTCGGTGACCATCTCGCAAGATGCCGGCAGGTAGGGCACCTGGGGGTGAGCGTGAGTGGTGGCTTCCCTCATCCCCCGACCCAGGCTGGCGTGGGGCCAGCTGAGCGTGTGGACCTTGGGCCCTATGGGCTGAGCGCTCCCCATTGGTGAGGCCCGGAGCTAAGGATGCGCTCGCACAGGCCCCACTGACTGTGCTTCCAGAACTCATGCTGCGTGGGTCTGCCCCCGTGTCCCCACCCAAGCCCTGGTGTCTACCGCCCGGATGCTGCCCTGGGCCCCTCCATGGTGGTCCTCCTGACCCCTCTGCCGCAGCCCTGACAGTCCTCCCCCTCCAAGCGTTTGGTTTCTGTCTTAGTTTTCTGTGGTTGTTATGACAAAACCCATCAACTTGGTCGCTTAGGACAACAGAGATTCATGGTCTGCTGGTTCTGAAGGCTACAAGTCCAAAGCCAAGATACTGGCAACATTTGGTCCTTCTGGAGGCCCTGAGGGAGACTCTGTTCCCTGCCTCTCTCCCGGCTTTTGGTGGCTGCTGGTACCCCTTGGGGTTCCTTGGCTTGTGGCTGTGTTACCCCGATCTCTGCCTCCATCTCCCTGGCCTTCCTCCCTGTATGTGTGTGTTCGTGTGGCCTTCTTACGGGGACCCCAGTCATTGGATTTAGGACCCACCCAAGTCCACCATGATTTTATCCCTAACTAATTATATCTGCAAAACCCCTATATCCAAATAAGGTCGCATTTGAGGTTCCAGGTAAATATCAATCAGGGGAAGAAACTCTAGCCTATTACAAGTCTTTTATATAGTTAAATCAGATGATATCCTTTCATGGCTTAATCCCTCCTGCAGCTCCCACTGCACCTAAAAAAAAATCCCAAACTATCTCCAGCATCCAAAGGGCGTGTGTGGTCTGGCCTTTGTCACCTCTCCCCTCTCGCTGCCCCTACTGCATGTCAGCCCCGCCTACCATCCTCCTCTGGCTGCTCCAATACACCATGCTCTCTCCAGCCTCAGGCTCTTTGCACATGCTGTGGCCACTGCTCAAAACTCATCTCCCGCTGATGAGGCGTCTTTCAGGCCTTAGCTCCAACATGTGGCCTCCTTGGGGGGCCTCCTCAATCCCCCAGACCAATTTGAGTCCTCTCTGTTCTATGTCCTGTCAATACCAGTGTCTCCGTCTCTCAGCATTCTGTACACTTCTCCAGCCCAAAGGCTGTCGGTGGCAGGTTCAGTAGACTGAACAGAGTAACTGAATTTGCCGCCATTCTGTTTTTAAAACCAATTCTGAATTGCATAGATAATTCTAGAATATCTTCTCATATGTTCCCATAGTGAAAAATTCTCTTGCCCTCTTTCCTTCTCCCTAGCAATCCATCCTATTAAATCTGAGACTTAATTGTAAAACCTCCTCCATCTTTCCAGAGACTGTTAACCCTTGAACAACATGGGGGATAGGGGTGCTGACCAGCCCCCTGCATCATTGAAAATTGTGTAACATTTAACTCCCTACCCCCCAAACTTAACTACTAATAGCCCACTATTGACCGGAAACTTCCTGGTAACAAAAACAGTTGATTAACACACATTTTGTTATATGTATTATATACTGTATTCTTACAATAAAGTCAGCCTGAGAAAAGAAAATATTAAGAAAATCATAAGGAGGTTTAACCCACTGAGCCACCCAGGCGCCCCTCCAAGAAGCAGATTGTCAGCTGTAGAGAACGAACCGTGGGTTACCGGGGGAGGTGGGGGGGTTAGGGAAATAGGTGCTGGCCATGAAGGGGGCACTTCTCACGGGGAACAGCAGGTGATGTGTGGACGTGTTGAGCACTGTATCATACACCTGAAACTAAGAGAACGCACTGTAGGGGCGCCTGGTGGTTCAGTGGGTTAAGCCTCTGCGTTCGGCTCAGGTCATGATCTCAGAGTCCTGGGATCGAGCCCCGCATCGGGCTCTCTACTCAGCAGGGAGCCTGCTTCCCCCGCTGCGACCCCTCTACCTGCCTCTCTGCCTATCTATGATCTCTCTTTATGTCAAATAAATAAATAAATAATAAAATTGAAAAAAAGATAGAACCCTAATATGAACTAACTGGAATTAAAAACTTAAAGGAGAAAGCCATGAGAAGATATATTTACAGAACTGTTTTCTATTTATTGAAAACAATCCTTGGATAAGTGGCTCCTTGCAGTTCCAACCCACATTCAGGGGTCAGCCGCCTGGGGAATGCTTGCTGTGCTGCTTTAGGGTTTCGTCCTATTTTTGCTTTGCTTTTACATGGGTGAGGTGACAAGATGTGCCTTTTCCTGAGAGTCCCCTTCCTCGGTTTCACTTGCAGGCACACAGCACGGGTCTTGGCGAATTCTCTGGGTCCCTCTGGATCCTACCGCGTGCCTTGAAAATGGCTCCATAGTATTCATTCCGTGGTGTGGCTGCCCGCATTTACGAAGCCGCTCCTCTCTCAGTGGTCAAGTCATGTTGTGTCCTGGCCCCTTCCTTCAAAATACCACCGACCGGGCAGCTTCTAAGCAGCAGAAAGGGATTGCTCACAATTTGGAGGCTGGGAAGTTCAACATCATGGCGCCAGTCTGGTCACCCTCCAGGTTGCAGACTGCTGACTTCTTGCTGAGTTCTCACATGGCAGGAGGACAAGAGAGAGCTCTCTGCGGTGTCTTTATAAGGGCACTCACCCCATTCATGAGGGCACCCCATTCACGAGGGCTCTTGATTCCCAAAGGCCTTGCCTCTTAAGACCATCGCAGGGGGAACTGGGACTTCAACACTGAATTTGAGGAGGGACATTCAGATGTTAGCAGGTTGCTTCTTATTCTGCTTTTTTACTTAGCAGTGCAGCAAAGGCCTTCTTTGGCTTTCTTGTGCCCCTCATGCAGATGGCTTCTAAAAGTAGAAACTCCAAAACCCGGCAAGAATTGTTATATTCCTAGCCCTCCCATTCTCCCCTGGGGCAACTGGCATTCCCACTAGCCGCATCCGATTCCCTCCTTCCTCACATACACAGCAGCACCTGGAGTTATCACACTTTTTCATTTTTGCCAACCTGGGGAGCCAGGGGGCGGGGAGAAGCGGTGTTCCATCTTGTAAATTTCTGGCGAGGTTGGGGTTCTTGTAGCAGATCTGGATGGAGGCTGTCCTGTTAGTCTGTACTGACTCTCTGACCCCTTTTGGTCCCCCTCCTGCCCCCGACACCCTAAAACTTAGGTACCTCTGTGACTTCACCTACTACACCTCGCTGTACCAGAGTCGTGGCCGCTCAGCCTTTGTTCACGTGCCTCCCCTGGGCAAGCCCTACAACGCAGACCAGCTGGGCAGGGCGCTGCAGGCCATCATCGAGGAGATGTTGGATGTCTTGGAGCAGTCAGAAGGCAAAATCAGCTGCCGCCACAAACACTGAGAGCCTCTTGGGCCTCCCAAGACCTTGTTCCACTAGGGACCCTGGGAGGGATGTCTGCTTTCCGGGGGCCTGGCCAAGGAGGATCAGCCCATCAGCTGGGGATCTGATTTGGATCAATATTCCGACTTACACCCTTCCTCTCCCTTCTTCTCCGTAAGAGGGCTGGTCGCTTGGAAGGAGGTGGCTGAAGATTGGTTTTTTTCTCTATTTCCCTTGGCATCTGGGGACACAGCCACCATGGCTGGGAAGCTGGTGGCTTCCGATCTCCACAGCAAATCCCGGTCAAGTGGATCTCTGCTCTTGATTCCGTAGCCGGGGCCACTTGCTCACCTGCTTTTCTAAGTCTCTGATGAAGGGATTCTGGAGTTTCCTCCGTCCACGACTGATTTTTCCCAAACTTAAAGACTCCTTGAAGAGTCTGCCCTGATCCATGTCCCCAACAGCTGGGACGGCCCCGGAGAGGGCTGCCTTGGGATCTGGCGTGGGCTTTTTTCCCCCTTCTCTTTCTTATTCTCTTTTTAAAAAAGCTATAGTGCTAGTTTGGGCACAGAAGAATTTATATTCCCCTTGGTTAAAATGCGGGCTTTCGCCAACAGCAATGTGTCGTGTCTTCTTCCTGGGATGTGGTCCCTTCTTGCCTCTTTCTCTGAAAACAGGACCCACATCTTTGTGTTGGAGCTGACATCGAGTTCCCTTTCCTCAGAGCTGGCAGGGCCCCTGACCAGGCCATGGTGGGGTGGGAGCTGCTGCCCCACATGGTTAAAAAGGTGAGCTGACCCTTGGGGACTCTGGAGCAGGGGTGGGAAAACTGCCCTTGTTATTTTGACCTGCACATGACTTTTTTTGGAATATGTAAAAATCTGTCGCAGCTGCAAATCTACCCCACATCTGGCCCAGATTTTTGCAGTCTTGGTGCTGGGGACCAGTTTCTTGTTCTCCTTAAGTGGCCGGCGGGGTGGGGGGGCGCACTGTGCAGAATGGGACCCGGGGGCTGGAGTTTGCTGATCCCCATGTGTGCAGGCATGTTTGAGCAGGAGGGGGGTGGAGTGGCTGGTGGGCTTTTGTATAGATGGTTCTGGAGACAGGCCCAGGACTCTGGAGTAAATTTTGATCAACTTTGAACTTAGCAGCCGGGATGAGAGGAACGTCACCCAGGCAGCGGGACCTTGATATCCATCAGAGGAAAAGAATGACAACAGCAACCGTGAGGCCAACTAAGGAAAACACCCATTTTGGAAGTGTTCTCCTATTTTGGGGAGGAAGACGGGGTTTTTATTATTTCTCAAAGTGCGAGGTATGCAGGAGTCTGATGCCATGTTGGATCATGTTGGTGTTACCCAGCATGCAGTTCTTTCTAAAACAGATGAGATTTTTGTTTTGTTTCATTTTCTTAAACGCTCACAATCTTGGCCTCTTGTTCTCCTGGCAAAGGGAATTCCTGCCCGTGCTGGGCGGCTGTGTCGCTTCGGAGCCGGGTTGATAGGTTTCTGAGTTAAATGCATTTTCTGGGTCCTGGGCTTTCTCCGGAGGGAAAAGTGGCTCCATGTGGGTGGGCCAGCACTCCGCAGTGGGCATGGCCTGTGGCTGGGAGGTCGAACTGATTGGGACTCTGCCCCTCCCTCCATGCCAACCTGCCTTCTGCCAGAAAGGCCCTATTTACGTCCCCAGTGTGAGATTGTTGTCTCCCGAGAAATCTGCCGTGCGGGATTGCGTGAGCAGAAATTATGGCTCTTCTGAATGTGGGTGCGCAAGTCTCAGGGGGTCCCCCCAGAGGTCTTATTGAGAACATTAGGCTTCATCCCAGCTCTGTTCCTCAAAGGTCTGATCTGCAGGGATGTGAAGGAGGAAATGAATTCGGGTAAGATGGGGAGGGGAAAAGGGGGGACCCAGAGATGAGTCAGGCCTGTGCTTAGTTGGGTACCCACTGAAACCCAGACACATCATCCCCAAACTCCATATTTTCATCTTTTGTCTTCATTTTGCCTCTCTGCTTAAAGCACCATGCGATTCAGGAATTTAGAGGTGCAACTTATTGCCCGATCATTGTTGAGTGTATGTGTGTCATTTTTGTAGATTTTCTCATTAAGTCAAGCCAGAATCCTGTCCCCACAGCCATTAAACACTTCACCCACTTCCTGCCAGCTTTTTTTTTTTTTTTAACTTTGATTTTCCACTTTAAAATTTGTTTAAAAGTTTTACTTTGGGGCAAACTCATCTGTTCTTTCCGTGGCATGTCTATCTGCGTTTGTCAGGTCTTGGACTGAAATGTCCTCCCGTGAGAAGGTAGCACAAGGGCCTGTTCTTGCTCCCTTGTCATTGGCAGAGTCTCAGGCAGAGGTGGCGGAGGGGTTGGTCTGTGCAGTGGGTGTGGCTTGGCAGGGTGTGGAGGGGAGAAGCTAATGGATGGGCGAGCAGGTGTTCCCGGTAGAAGGATGGGCAGAGGAATGTAGTGGGCAGGCTGCTGGGGGACTCTTGTAAGAAAGCGGAGTAGGGGGCCTTTCCCTGGGCCCCATGGGGGGTGCCAAGAATGGGAGAGGGGCAGCAATGGTCATCTGGGTGTCTGGTGGTAACATCTCCTTTATGATGTCAGAGCCCCTACACCTTGATACCTTTCTTCTTCTCTTGACCCCTTTAGGGCCCCCTTGCTCACCGAAAAGAAGGCCAGTGGTATGGACGTGAGCTTGTAGCTTGAAAAAGAAACGAGGAGAGGTTAGTAAGAAGGAAAGAAATGCGGGAAGAAGCACATTTGGGAAGGAGAATTTGAGTTGTGGACCGGGTCTGGGCCACTTGGCCGACCTGTTCCAATCAAGGAGCAGCCAAGATGCCTTGGCCACGGGGAGAGACAGGAGCAGGTGTGGGGCAGGAATCATGGCTTCCCAAGCGGCGCCAGTCCTTTGCCCAGATGTCCAATCGCAGTGGTTTTGGCAAGGAAATTCATTTTCAGCCGCCTTGCTCTTGGCTGGTGTGGTGACTTCTAGAACAGAACGGGCCTGCTCAGGAGAATGGCTGGAAAAGGAGATTCAGGATGTCTTTTGTTGTCTTAGGAGTTTCTGCCGGGAAGCCAGGCCAGCTGGGGTGTGTGTGTGTGTTTGTGTGTGTGCGCACACGCCCCCTCCTGCCTGTGGGGGAGGGGGCAACTGGGCCAGGGAGGGGAGCTGCTCCTGGAAATCCGCCCACCCCCCGGGGCTCTTTTCTGCTGCTGCTGTCTAGACTGTTGATCTTTGACCTCTCCACCCCTCGGAGTGTTTAAACCCGAAAGTCCCCTTTGGGGATAGCGGGGACAAAGCCCCGTTCTTCTCCTTGGCCCCAGCCTCTGCCCTTGAGTTCGGCAGCCTGCAGCCAGTGTGGGGCGCTGGTGGTCCCACCAGTAGAGGCCTGCAGCCGCATTCCTAGGTGGCTCCTGGAGGCCACAAATCCCACTGTATCCAGCAGACGTGGGGAGCTGAAGAGGGCTTTTGTTTTTATTTCCCAGATTAGATTTCCCTTCCCTGGGCACAAGTGCCTCATAAGGGCCTGGGGCTGGCGGCTGGAAGGGAGAGCAGCTCTGTTTTTGCAGCAGAGAAGTGCGTTCCAGCCCACAGCTGCTCCTCTCACCAAATCTCTTTCTCCTCCCCTCCCCCCACCAGGCCTTCCTTTCAGGTGCCCAGAGACCCCCAGAAGTGCCTGTCTCCCCAGTACACATGGGGCACAGAGAAAGGGGACGAGATGGGAAAGAGAGTAGTAACCCTAGGCTCTGGATGGAGGTCCTGGCTCACCAGGGCCCAGCCCAGGGTCACCGGAGTCATTTGCAGAGGTGGGGGGCTGGATCCCAAGGCCTGTGGCATCCCCAGGGACCTGGGAAGCCACATCTGGGTCTTGGGAAGTAGAGTTGGCTCTCTGCCCACCCTGGGGGGATCTGGCGTGTTGCTGGGGCTCCCTTAACATCTCAGGTTTCTTGCTCATCCTAAATCTCTCTTTAGGAAAAACCTTTCCTACATAAGGTGACTGCGTTTTCTGTCCCCCAAGGTGGGCCTGTCCCCTGCACCTCGGGGTGGCCTCTCCCTGACCCCCAGAGTTCCTGTGAGTGCCTTGTCTGAAACCCCCCTGTCTGGGAGCCCAGGCTGGGGAAGGGTCTGTCATGACTTTGCTGGGGGCTGGGCTTTGCAAGATCCCAAACTTGACACCCCAGAAAGCAAATAAAACAGTTGAAATATGTGATTTCTTGTGTGTCTTTGTGAGAAGTTAGTGTCCACTGGGGTCCTTCTTGGCCTGAGGGCCTGAGTGGGCAGAGGGGGCCCTGATTCACTGGGATCCCTATCACTGGGGTGTGACTTGGGGCTGTCCGTGGCGGCCGCTGTCTTGAGTGCAGAGTTAAGAATGATAAGATTTCTATATGAATCAGGAGATTTCTGTCCTGAGCAGTCTCCCTCTCAAAGCCCAGTGCCTTTGTTCTGGTGCACAGAGAAACTGAGTAACTTGCCTGTGGTCACATAGCAAGGGGGGTGGGTGCTGGGATTTGAATCACGATTGTTTAGACCCCCAGCTTGTGCCAAGTTCCCAGTTGAAAGCCTGCGGTGGGGAGGTGGGTGCCATTACCTATAGACAGGGAAACTGAGGCTCTACTGGGTGGAGTCTCTTGTCCCATGTGTCAAGGCCAGGTCGCGGAGAGGCAAGAAACCTGCCAGCTTCTCCGGAGCTAAGTAGTTTGAACAATCAGAAGGGATGAAGACGTTTTAAGAGTCAGTAGCTTTCAAAGAATAGATCTCTGAAACCAAAAGGACTTGACTTGGAGAACGTGGGTTCCAGGGGAGGAGGGTACCTCATCCAAGTCCCTGAGGACACAGGGTCTTTGCACCTCAGAGGAAGTGTCCTTTGCACCCAGCACAGTCCCAAGCGTGTAACTGCTGTTGTAATAAGCTAAGCGAGGACACAGGAAAAGGGGTGAGTGCTCGGTGTTGCGCCCTATGGCCAGCAGGGGGCGCAGAGAGGCGCTGGAGCCTCCCGAGAGCGGAAGACAAGCCCGGAAGGCCAGCTTCCTTCCCCCGCCCCCCCGCCCCCCACTTGCCCACGCTGGGTTTTCTTTGCCTTAGCCTGTGGCTGCCTTGGTCACTTGTGAAGTGCCTACTGGGCATTGGTTCCTGGGGCTGGGGACACATCAGGGATCCAGCAGTTTCCATGTCGGAAGTACAGCGCGGGGTACGGGGCAGTGGGGCAGTAGTAATGAGGGTCGCACAGGCAGCTGAACAGTCCAGGGCAGATGGGGCGAGGTTCATTGGAGGGTAACACTTGGAGAGGCCTCGCTTGTTCCCATTCAACAGTTTCCTTCAGCTCTCTCCTGGCCATTCTTAGTCTTACTCGGAGATGAGGGTCTTGGACACCAGTCTAATCCTTATAGTCCACCCCATTCTGGGGATCTAAAGGGGGGACCCTCCCTACCTCTTATGCCCTCCATGGCTCCCTTTCGCTTACAGGAGAAAGCCAAACTTCTCTTCCGAGCATTCAAACCTCCCTTCTCTTCTTACCACCGACCCCAAGCTGGCGCCTCTTCCTGGAAGCCCCCCTGACCCCATTTACACCTGGAGAACTCCTATGCATACCTCAAAACCCAATGTCATCTTGGAACACATTGAGCGTGACAGTCCTGGGTAGGGGTGAGGGGGGTGAAATTCTGAACCGGAAATCCCAAAGCCCTTCCCCCACACCCTCTTTCACTTTCCTACCCCTCCTTTCCTCACTGGCAAGTTGCCACCAGACATTCAGCCGTTTCTACAAGATGTGTCTCAGACCTGCCCGGACCTGTCCAAGTCCCCCGGTAGGGGGGAGGGGCAGGCTCAGTTAGCTCCTCTCCTCCTCCATACACACACTGTGTGGCGCCGATGGGGGAGGAGGGAAGGCCAAGACAGAAAGAGACTAAGAGAGACTGAAAAGCAGAAATGCAGACAGAGCAAGGGAGAGATTCAAAAAGGGGCAGAGAGACAATGTGGAAACTCCCTAGATATTTTCTCTTCCCAAGTCCCGTGTTTAGAGTGAGAACTGAGGGACAGAGAGGGCCCTAGCCAGCCAAGGAGAAGGATCTGAGACCTCGGGTGAGACGGGGATGGCCTGCTGAGGACCTCAGTTCTCCCCGCGAGAAGGCACTGACACCCACCCCCACCTGGCAGGGTCGTGCGTACTTGCTCCGCGAGGCCTGGCAGGTGGTGCTTCGTAAGTGCACAGCGCAGTTGGCAGGGCCGGAGAGGAGCACACGTGTGCAATCGCACGTGTGCAAAGCGGGGTGCTGGAACGCGGCGGGGGAGGGAGCGTAGGCTGGGGGTGTTACCCCCGCCCAACATTCCGGTCAGTGAACACGTGGGGTGCCGAAGTCTGCTGCCTCAGCTGACCCACTTCCTGCCCCGCTCATTCTGTCCAGAGCCCCCCTGGGCCAGGAACCCACACAGCCGGTCCCAGGGGCTGAGCCAACCACTTCCGCCCCAGGCAGCTTGGCCCCAGCTGACTCACACTCAGCCGTCAGCACCCCTCCCCCACGGAGCCTTAATGGGGGGCAAGCGGAGGGGCTGGCGGACGCCCAAGGCCGGAATGCGGAATGCACAGAGGTCTGGCTGAAAGCATCAGAGTCTTAACTGACCAGCACATGAAAACCCACCCTTGCGGGGGCGGGGGGGGGGGGAGGCAAAAAATGAATAATTGGAGGGTTTGGGATACATTAAACTCAATCACAAATGTCCTACTTTTGGTCACCAAAAAAAAAAAAAAATCCATAAAGAAATTGAGAGGAGGGGTGCCTGGGTGGCTCAGTCGTTAAGCCTCTGCCTTCGGCCCAGATCACGATCCCGGAGTCCTGGGATCGAGCCCTGCATCGGGCTCTCAGAGGCAAGCCTGCTTCTCCCTCTCCCACTACCTCTGCTGTGTTCCCTTTCTCGCTATGTCTCTATCAAATAAATAAAATCTTTAAAATTAAAAAAAAAAAAAGAAGTTGAGAGGACAAGCCAGGGACTGAGGGATGCGTGCCATTTGTTTAAGTGATCAAGGAATAGCTTCCAGAACATATGAAGACACGGTAGACGGGAGAAAAAACCCCACCAGATACTAAGATGGGCAGACAACACTGTTTCATGGGGCGGCCATAAGAGTTACCCGGAACTGGTGGCTAAGGAACAGAAACGTATTCTCTCACAATCTGGAGGCCAGAAGTCCCAGATCAAAGTGTCGTTAGGGCTGGAGGCTGAGACAGAGAGTTGGTCCCATGCCCCTCTTCTGCCTTCTACAGGCTTTCAGCACTCCCTGATAGCCTCTGGCTTCCGGATCCATCATTTGCATCTCTGCCTTTGTTTTCACATGGCCTTCTTGGAAGGACACCAGTCACTGGACTGAGTACCCACCCTCCTCCTGGGTGACCATATTTTAATGTAAATAATTGTATCTCAAAGACCCTGAAAGTCACCACCGGAGGTTCCAGGTGGTCATGAATCTGGGGCACAATAGTCAATAAGTAGAGGCAGGAACAGGTGATTTGGGGAAGGTGAATCAGGACAATGTAAACAAGATCAAACTAGTTTTCAGGGAACAAAAATCACAGCTCTTCAGCCCTAGGGAGGTTCCCAGGCAGGCCCTAGAGATAATGAACAGGGGTCACTGGGAATGCACTGGTGATGGGTGAGGGAATCCGTCTAAGGGTTTTTATTAAAGAGTAATTTGGCCACTCTAGTGCTATTGAGGACAGTGGGACCCTCCAACCTGGCCCCTCTGCTGCTGGAGTAAATCCCAGAAAAACTCAACGCACATGTCTTCTCAGCAGCCTGTTTTACAATAATGAGGAGTTGGAGCACAGAAAAACACTAGGGTGTGCTTATACTGTGGAGTACTATACAGCACAGAAAAAGGATGAGACAGATGTCCAGGCAATAATCTCTAAGCCAGAACATTGAGTGAAAATATAAGCAGGTTGCAAAAGGGAACAAACAGTGTGATACCAATGTTATAAAAGTTTTTTTTTAATTTGCATTTTTGTATGTGGTAAAATACATAGAACACAAAATTTGCTGTTTTAACTGTTTCTAAGGGTACTGTTTGCTGGCATTAAGTACACTTACAAGGTACCTGAACTCTATTTAGTTACAAAACTTTTCCATCACCCCCAGATTTTTAACCATTAAGCAAGAATTCCTCATTCCTGTCCCTCCTCCTCCAGCCCCCAGTAACCTCTAGCCTACTTCCTTCTGTCTGTATGAATTTGCATGTGCTAGATATTTCATATCAGCATAACCAGATAATGCTTGCCTGTCTCTGTCTGACTTATTTCACTCGGCATGTTCTTAAAGTTCATCCAAGTTAGGGGCATCTGGGTGGCACCGTCAGTCAAGCATCTGCCTTCAGCTCAGGTCATGATCCTGGAGCCCTGGGATCGAGCCCCACATCGGGCTCCTTGTTCAATGGGGAGTCTGTTTTTCCCTCTCCCACTGCCATTCCCCTGCTTGTGAGCATGCTCTCTCTCTCAAATAAATAAATAAAATCTTTTTAAAAAATGTATCCAAGTTGTCTCATGGATTAGAACTTCATCTTTTCTATGGCTAAGTAATACTCCATTGCATAGATTTACCACATTTTGTTTATCCATTCAGCCTGTGATGGACGCTTCAGTGATTTCTACCTTTCCGCTGTTGTGAATAGTACTACAAGGAACATCAGTGTACACGCTCAGTTCCAGTCCCTGCTTTCAATTTTTTTGGATATGCACCCAGAAGTAGAATTGCTGGATCATATGATAATTCTATGTTTATCATTTTGAAGAACCACAAAAATACACAGCAACTTTGTCATTTCACATTCCCACCAGTATAAGAGGGTTCCAATTCCTCAACATCAACACATTATTTTTTTAAGATTTTATTTGTTTATTTGACAGCGAGAAACACAGCTAGAGAGGGAACACAAGCAGGGGGGTGAGAAAGGGAGAAGCAGGCTTCCCGCCGAGCAGGGAGCCCGATGTGGGGCTCTATCCTGGGTCTCCGGGATCATGACCTGAGCCGAAGGCAGAAGCTTAAACGACTGAGCCACCCAAACAACCCACAACACATTATTTTTGATAATAACCATACTACTGAGTATGAAGTGGTGTCTCATTGTGGTTTTCTTTTCTTTTCTTTTCTTTAAGATTTTGCTTATTTATTTGACAGACAGAGAGCATAAGTAGGCAAAGGGGCAGGCAGAGGGAGAGGGAGAAGCAGGCTCCCTGCTGAGCAGGGAGCCCCCTGCAGGGCTTTATCCCAGCACCCCACCATACGACCTGAGTCGTAGGCAGCCGCCCAACTAACTGAGCCACCTAGGATCCCCTCATTGTGGTTTTTGTTTGCATTTTCCTAATGTTCAATGTCGTTTAGAGTCTTGTTACGTGTTAATTATCCATTTATATATCTTTCTTGGGGAAATATATATTCAAATCCTTTGCCAATTTTTAAATTGGGTTGTTTGGGTGGCGCCTGGGTGGCTCAGTTGGTTAAGCGACTGCCTTCGGCTCAGGTCATGATCCCGGAGACCCGGGATCAAGCCCCACATCAGGCTCCCTGCTCGGCAGGAAGCCTGCTTCTCCCTCTCTCACTCCCCCTGCTCGTGTTCCCTCTCTGACTGTGTTTCTGTGTTAAATAAATAAAATCTTTTAAAAAAATTTGGTTGTTTGTCTTTTTATTGTTGAGTTGTAGGAGTTCTTTGTATATTCTGGATATTAAACATTCATGAGATATGTGATTTGCAAATATGTTCTAGCTCTCTCATGGATTCCTTAGGATTTTCTATAAATAGAGTCATGTCATCTGGGAATATAAGTAGTTTTACCTCTTCCTTTCAAATTTAGATGCCTTTTTTTTTTTTTGAGATTTTATTTATTTGACACACAGCACACAAGCAGGGAGAGTGGCAGGCAGGAGAGGGAGAAGCAGTTTCCTCAAAGAGCAGGGAGCCCAAAATGGGGCTTGATCCCATGATCTCTGGGATCATGACCTGAGTGGAAGGCAGATGCTTAACTGACAGAGCCACCCAGGTGCCCCTACATGCCTTTTATTTATTTTTCTTGTCTAATTGCTTTGGTTAGAACTTCCAGTGTGATGTTGAGTGGCAATGGCGAAAGTAGACATTCTTTTCTTGTTCCTTATCTCAGGTGGAAAGCTTTCCGCCTCTCACCATTGAGTGTAAAGTTAGCTGTGGGTTTTTCATAAATGTCCTTTCTGATGTGCAAGAAGTTCTTTCTAGGGATGCCTGGGTGGCTCAGTTGGTTGGGCGACTGCCTTCGGCTCAGGTCATGATCCTGGAGACCCAGGATCGAGTCCCACATGGGGCTTCCTGCTCGGCGGGAGGCCTGCTTCTCCCTCTCTCACTCCCCCTGCTTGTGTTCCCTCTCTGACTGTGTTTCTCTCTGTCAAATAAATAAAATCTTTAAAATAAAAAAAAAGAAGTTCTTTCTATCCCTAATTTTTGGAAAGTTTTTATCATAAAAGGATATGAGATTTTGCCAAATGTCTTTAATGCAACAATTAAGATGATCATGTGATTTTTTTTCCTGTTTTTCCCATTAATGAGTATTGCACTGATTTTCTTATGTTGAACCATCCTTGCTTTCCTGAGATCCTGCTTGGTTATGGTGTGTAATTCTTTTGATATGATTTTGGATTTAGTTTGCCAAATTTTGATTTAGGAATTTTACAACTTTATTCTTAGGTGTTTAAGGAAAAAAAATCTCAGTGCTCCTTATGTTTCTCCTTCACTCTTACCCAACTACCACACACACAACCCTTCTGCAACACCACCACAAGAAATTCTCTGCAATACTACTTGGGTATCTGACAACTTAACTCTATTCTGACACTATATACCTGGAGACAGTGTCAGATCCTTCAGGTTAAGGGTTCGGTCCTACAAGACTGCCCACCACTTCAAGTGCCCAGAGCACATCCGGGTTGTTAACTGTGGTCCTGATGGACTGGCTATAAATCAGAGGTTTCCATGAACCCTTCTTTGGGTTCAGTTGATTTCCTAGAGTGGCCCACAGAACTCAGGACAACAATTTGCTTACTGTTTACCTGTTTATTATGAAAGGACATGATAAAGGTACAGATGAACATCCAGATGGAAGAGATCTGCAGGGCAAGGTATGTGGGAAGGGGCATGGAGCTTCCGTCCTCGGGGTGCACCGCTCTCCCAGCACCTCCACATGCTCACCAACCCGGAAGCCCGCTGAACCCCGTACTTTTGGGATTTTTATGGAGGCTTCCTCACGTAGGCATAATAAATCATTAACTCCATTTACAAGCCCTATTCCCTCTCTGAAGAATGGGGGGTGTGGCTGAAAAATTCCAAACTTCTAATCATGGCTTGACCTTTCTGGTGACCAGCGCCCCTCCACGAGCCCACCCAGAGTTGCCTCATTACAATAAAAGACACTCCTATCAGGAAATTCCAAGGGCCTTAGGAGCCCTGTGCCAGGAACTGGGGTCAAAGACCAAATAGTATAACAAAAGATGCTCTTGGTGCTTTTATCACTTAGGAAATTACTGGGGCAGATATATGTGTGCTTACATATATATGTGTGTGTGTTTTTCTCTTTTTCACTGGCTGTAATTTCCACTTCTTTTTTTTTAAGATTTTTATTTGAGAGAGAGAGAGAGAGATATCACAATCATGGGAAGCAGCAGGCAGAGGGAAAGGGAGCAGCACGTTCTAGGGAGGCTGATGTGGGACTTGATTCCAGGACCCTGGGATCACGATCCAAGATGAAGGCAGACGCTTAACCAACTGAACCACCTAGGTGCCCCTGAAAATTTTCATTTCTTATGTTTATCTGTCTTTATTATCAGGGTAATGCTGGCTTCATTATAAATGTTGCTTCCTCTTCTATTTCTTGGAAGAGTTAGAAAGAATTGGTATTATGGTTGAGCTTTGAACAAGATGGATTTGAACTGCATGGGGCTGTACATGGATTTTTTTTTATAAATACGTTACAGGACTGTAAATGTATCTTCTCCTCCTTATGATTTTCTTTTATTTCTTTTGTTTGTTTGTTTTAAGAGAGACTCAGAGAGAGAGCATGAGCCAGAGGAGCGGCAGAGAAGTAGACTCCCAATGTGGGACTCGATCCCAGAACCTTGGGATCATGACCTGAGCCAAAGGCAGATGCTTAACTAACTGAGCCACCCAGGTGCCCTCCTTATGACTTTCTTAACAATATTTGCTTTTTCCTAGCTTACTGTATTATAAGAGTGTAGTACATAAGACATATACAAAATATGTTAGTCAACTGCTTATGTTATAGGTAAGATTTCCAGTGAAGAGTGGGCTACTAGTAGTTAAATTTGTAGGGACTTAAAAGTTATATGCTAGGGGCGCCTGAATGACTCAGTCAGTTAAGCATCTGCCTTCAGCTCAGGTCATGATCCCAGGGTCCTGGGATCAAGTCCCATATCGGGCTTCCTGCTTAGCAGGGAGTCTGTTTCTCCCTCTCCCTCGGCTGCTCCCTCTGCTTGTGCACTCTTTCTCTCTCTCTCTTGCTCTCTCTCTCTCTCTGTCAGATAATTAAATAAAGTCTTTTAAAATTATATGCTGGGCGCCTGGGTGGCTCAGTTGGTTAAGTGACTGCCTTTGGCTCAGGTCATGATCCTGGAGACCCAGGATCAAGCCCCACATTGGGCTTCCTGCTCGGTGGGAGGCCTGCTTCTCCCTCTCTCACTCCCCCTGCCTGTGTTCCCTCTCTCACTGTGTTTCTGTCAAATAAATAAATAAAATCTTTAAAAAAAATAAAAACTATATGTTGATTTTGGACTGCACAAGGGGTTAGGGGCACTAACTCCTGCATGGTTCAAGGGTAATTATTCCATAATTTATTGGTAGAAATCACTTGGGAAGCCATCTAGTCCTGGACTTTTCTTTATTGGAATGTTTTGGATTACTGATATTATCTCCCTCTTTATATATTATAGTCTGTTGAAATATTCTATTTCTTCTTAACTCCGTTTAGGTAATTTATGTGTTTCTAGGAATTTGTCCATTTCATCTAGGCTATCTGATTTGTTGATATACAGTTTTTCCTTTTTTTTTTTTTTAAAGATTTTTATTTATTTATTTGACACACAGAGAGAGAGAGAACAAGTGAGAGGCAGGCAGAGAGAGAGGGGGAAGCAGGCTCCTGCCAGGAAGAGAGCCTGATGTGGACCTCAATCCCAGGATCCTGAGATCATGACCTGAGCCGAAGGCAGAGGCTTTAACCCACTAGCCACCCAGGCGCCCTCCATTTTTTTTTTAAGATTATTTATTTATTTGAGAGTGAGCGAGCGAGCGAAGGAGAGAAACAAGGGGAGCACAAACAAGGGGAGGGGCAGAGGAAGAGGGAGAGACACAAGCAGACTCCCTGCTGAACACTGAGCACAGAGCCAGATATGGGGCTCGATCCCAGGACCCTGGGATCATGACTTGAGCCGAAGGCAGCCACTTAACCAACTGAGCCACCCAAGTGCCCAGACATAAGAATTTTTCATAGTGTTCTCTTATGATCTTTTTTGTTTCTATAGAGTCTGTAGTAATGCCTGCTTTTATTTCTTATTTTAAGGATTTGCATCTTCTTTCTTCTTTTCTTTGTCAATCTAGCTAAAAATGTCTTGATTCTGTTGATCTTTTCAAAGATGCAACTTTTGGTTTCATTGATTCCAGTGATTCTATTTTCCTCTTTTCTCTATTTACCATTGTTCTAGTCCTTATTATTTTCTTCCTGATACTAGCTTTGATTTAAATTTACTCTTCTTTTTCTCCTCCCTCCAAGTGTAAAGTTAGGTTTTTCATTTGAGATCTTTCTTCTTTCTCAATATAGTCACTCAGAGCTATAAATTTAATATGTGCACTGCCTTGGCTGCATCCCAGGACTTTGAATATGTTGTGTTTTGTTTCCATTTGTCTCTGATATTTCCCAGCTTCCTTTGTGATTTCTTTGACTCGCAGTTTCTGTGTTCTTTAAGATCTACGTATTTGCAAACATTCCATTTCCCTTCTGTTATTAATCTCTAGCTTCATTCATTCCATCGCAATTGAAGGAGACACTTTGTATGACTTCATTTTTTCAAATCTGTTGAGACTTGTTTTTTTCCTAGCATATGGCCTATACTGGAGGATAGTTCATGTGCACCTGATAGAAATGTGTGTTCTGCTCTTCTTTCATGGAATGTTCTACAGATGTCTCTTCAGTCTAGTTTGTTTATAGTGTTGTCCAACCCCCTATGTCTTTAATCTTCTGTTTAGATGTTCTATTCATTATTAAAAGTGGAGTACTAAAGTCTCCAACTGCTTTTAAAAATTTTTTTATTTATTGGGGCTCCTGGGTGGCTCAGTTGGTTGGGCGACTGCCTTCGGCTCAGGTCATGATCCTGGAGACCTGGGATCGAGTCCCACATCGGGCTCTCTGCTCGGCGGGGAGCCTGCTTCTCCCTCTCTCGCTCTGCCTGCTTGTGTTCCCTCTCTAGCTGTGTTTCTCTCCGTCAAATTAATAAAATCTTAAAAAAAAATTTTATTTATTGAGAGAGAGAGAGCATGAGATAAGGGAGGGTCAGTGGGAGAAGTAGAATTCCTGCCGAGCACTCCCTGCCAGGACTCCAGGATCATGACCTGAGCTGAAGGCAGTCGCTCAACCAACTGAGCTGCCCAGGTGCCTTTCTCGAACTGCTTTCGTAGAACTATTTGTTTTTCCTTTCCATCCTGTCAATGTTTGTTTCTTATCATTTGGAGCTCTGTTGTTTGATGCATGTATATTTAGATATGGCTTTGAGTTAGTGTCTAGTGTCCTTTTATTTCAACCCGTAGAACTCCTTTAGCATTTCTTGAAGGGTAGATATAATGGCAAAAACTCCTTCAGCTTTTGCTTATCTGAGAATGTCTTGATTTCTTCCTCATGTTTGAAGAACAGTTTTGTTGGATATAGAATTCTTGGCTATTCATTTTATTGAGGATAGGGGAGCCTAAGCGGCTCAATCAGTTAAGTGTCAATCTTTAGGTCAGGTCATGATCCCAGGGTCCTGAGATCGAGCCCCATTTCAGGCTTCATGCTCAACTCTCTTTCTGCTCTTCCCCTCTCTGTTCATGCTCTCTTTCTCTCACTCAGTCTGTCTCTCAAATAAATAAATAAAATACTTAAAAAAATCTTTTTGAGGATAGCTTATACATGATGGGTAGCTTTTTTGGTGGGGAGAGAGAGAGAGGGAGGGAGAGAGAGAGAGAGAGAGAGAGATATCACACAAGGTGGTGGGGACAGGCAGTGGAGAAGGAGAGAGAATCTTAAGCAGCCTCCATGCTCAGTGAAGAGCCCCAGGTGGAGCTCAATCTCATGACCCTGAGATCAGGACCTGAGCTGAAGTCAAGAGTCAGCTGCTTAACTGACTAAGTCACCCAGGTGCCTCTATTCTGTTCCTTTGAATGGACCATAATTTTATGCTTTCATTTAAGCCTTGTGATTTTTTTGTTGAAAACTAGGCATTGAGCATTATAATCTGGTAACTGTGGAAATCAGATTCTCTTCTTGCTTGCTGTTTTTGTTTTTTGTCTTTAAATTGTTGAAGGCTGTATTATTTAATTTGTGTGGGTATTCACCGGGTATTATATAAGACTGATGAATCACAGACCTGTACCCCTGAAACAAATAATACATTATATGTTAATTAATTGAATTTAAATTAAAAATAAATTTGTGTAGGTACTTTCCCAACCAGTTGTGCAAAGACTGTATTCTTTATTGTGTGTGGTCACTGGGTTCTCAGTTCTTTAGCTCAGGTTCAGTTAATTTTTTTTTTTTTAAGATTTTATTTATTTGACAGAGAGAAACACAGTCAGAGAGGGAACACAAGCAGGGGGAGTGAGAGAGGGAGAAGCAGGCCTCCTGCCGAGCAGGGAGCCAGATGTGGGACTCGATCCCGGGTCTCCAGGATCATGACCTGAGCCGAAGGCAGTCACTTAACCAACTGAGCCACCCAGCCGCCCCCAGTTAATATTTTGACAGAGATTTCTCTGAACTCTAGGAGCTAAAAAAAAAAAAGACCCCCCCCCAAAAAAAAACCCCGACAATCAAACAACAAAAGAATCCACCTCTCCTAGTCTTTGCAGATCAGTTTGTGCTGGGGCATCCTTTCAACATTAAGTCACGCTGGTACTGAGTCTAGGGATCACCCTGAGATGAAAACTTAGGGTCTTCTCAGGTCTTTTCTGAGCCTAAGTCTAGCTCTGGGCCATGCACATAGTTTTCTAAATTCCCTCCATACCTATGGATGCTTCGAATGTCCTAATTTCCTAAAGACTCTCCCCCAGTTTTTCCTCCCAGGGCTTAGGTAATTGATTTTTTAAAAAAATAAATAAACTTATTTATTTGTTTGTGTGAGAGAGAAAGAGAGAGAGATTGCAAGCAGGGGGAGTGGCAGGCAGGGGAAGAATCAGGCTCCCCACCGAGGAAGGAGCCTGATGCAGGACTCAACCCCAGGACCCTGGTATCTTGACCTGAACTGAAGTCAGATGCTAACCAAATGAGCCACCCAGGTGCCCCTAGGTCATTGATTTTGACTATAATCTTTTATACTACATGTTTATAGGTTGTGAGTTCATCTTGCAGTGTTTTTGAGCAAAGCAGGCCACTTTTCTGGCTTGAGCTCTGAGTTACACAATTCAGAGATGAGCACTCTGTGTCAGTCCTTCAAGAGGCCTTGAGTAGGTTAGAACAGACCTACAAAATAATTTTGTTAATAAGTTCCGCTCTACCTCCTCCAGAATCAGGGACCATGGTTTAGCACCAGGAACACAGGTTGCTTTTGCTAAACCAGCACTACTGAGCTGGGGAAGGCAAGAACTTCTTTGGCAAGGGCATCATCTCTTGGCAAGGTCAAGTAAAAATGCCACAGAGTTTTCCTACCCTTTTCAAGGGCACCTGGGTGGCTCAGTCAGTTGAGCAGCTGCCTTTGGCTTGGGTCATGATCTCAGGGTCCTGGGATCCAGCCCTGCAAAGTCTGCTTCTCCCTCTCCCTCTGCCCATCCTCCCTGCTTGTGCTTTCTCTCTCTCTCTCTGTCTCAAATAAATAAAACCTTAAAAAAAAAAAAGCTTTCCTACCATTTTCTTTTCTTCTTCTATTTTTTTAAAGAGTTTTTTTTGTTTATTTGACAGAGAGAGAGAGCAGGAGAGGGAACATGAGCAGGGGAAGTGGGAGAGGGAGTGGGAGAGGGAGAGTGTCATCAGGAAGCCTGAGGCGGGGCTGGATCCCAGGACCCCAGGATCACAACCTGAGCCAAAGGCAAATGCCCAATGAGTGCCCAAATCACCCAGGCACCCCTCCTACCATTTTCAAATTGCCTTTTCTTTCTTTCTTTCTTTCTTTCTTTCTTTCTTTCTTTCTTTCTTTCCTTCTCTCTTTCTTTCTTTCTTTCTTTTCTTTGTTTCAACATATGTTTATTTGCTGCAAACCTTTGACTGTTTTCCGGATTCTGACAAAGTCAGTTCTGTTAGTTTTTGTTTGATGTACCTGTCAGGGAAGGAGAGGTTGGGACTGTCCACTCCACTGTTTTGCTGATAAAAGTTTTTTGTTTTATTTTTTTTTAAGATTTTTATTTTTATTTTTTAAGATTTTATTTATTTGACAGAGAGAAACACACAGCTAGAGAGGGAATACAAGCAGGGGGAGTCAGAGAGGGAGAAGCAGGCTTCCTGCCGAGCAGGGAGCCCAATGGGGGGCTCTATCCTGGGACTCCGTGATCATGACCTGAGCTGAAGGCTGATGCTTAGCGACTGAGCCACTAAGTCACCCCTTTCATATTTTATTTTTAAGTAATCTCTACACACAACATGGGGTTTGAACCATGTGCTCCCCTGACTAAGCCTGCCAGGCGCCCCTTGTTTTAGTATGTTTTAAATAAGTTTTATATAATTACATATATTTATATAAGTATAAATATATATAAATAAAAAAGTTTTAAATATGCTTACCCCTTAAAATATATATATAATAATATAAAACTAGGCCTGGGGATGATCAGATCCCAGTTTCAGACAGAGACTTCCCTGAGACTGGAGAGGAGAGCATGGTGAGTGGATGATGGGGGTGAACAGAAGCTGCCACTCTTTGGGGGGACTGTTTCTTTCTTTAGCAGGGTACTAGGTAGGTGAGTGTTTGTTATTTTACGATTGAGACTTCTGTATATACCTGAAATCTTCCACAACAAAAATAAAACTGTCAAGAAAAACTTTGGCAGTTGCTCAGCAAGTTAAACAGTCATCAGATGACCCAGCAATTCCGCTCCTTGGTACCGGCCTGAGAGACCTGGACACGGGGGGTCAGACTAACCTTGTATGGGCATGTCGCCAGCAGCACTAGTCACAGTTGCCAAAATATAAATATTATATGATTCCACTTGTATGAAATGTTCATAGGAGGCAACATCATAGGGACAGAAAGCAAACTGGTGGTTGGCAGGGGCAGGGGGGGGAGGGGCAAGGGGAGTAACAGTGAATGGGGCAGGTTTCCCTTCCCAGTGATGAAATGTTCTGGAACTAGAAAGCTGTGGTGGTTACACCACCCTGCAAATGTGTTAAATCCACTGAACTGCACATTGTAAAATGGTTAAAATGATATATTTCATGTTATGTGTCTTTTATACAGTAAAAAAAAGTTTTGTGTTTTTTTTTTAAGATTTTATTTATTTATTTGACAGAGAGAGACACAGTCAGAGAGGGAACACAAGCAGGGGGAGCCAGAGAGGGAGAAGCAGGCTTCCTGCCGAGTAGAGAGCCCGATGCGGGGCTCGATCCCCTGACTCCAGGATCATGACCTAAGCCAAAGGCAGAGGCTTAATGACTGAGCCACCCAGGCACCCTGTCTTCTTTTAAATGATGAAACTGACTTCACTCGAGAAGTAGCCTTCGCCATCAATTGGGTACTTTTCAGGATGCCCCTACATGCTCATTTTTAATCTTACCTTGACCTTGAAGAGTCACAAATAAACCTCTCCAGGGGAAGAAAATTGTCCTTGACAAGAAAAAGAATCCATGGGCATCTGGGTGGCTCAGTGGGTTAAGCCTCTGCCTTCGGCTCAGGTCATGATCTCAGAGTCCTGGGATCAAGGCCTTCATTGGGCTCTCTGCTCGGCAGGGAGCCTGCTTTCTCTTCTCTCTGCCTGCCTCTCTGCCTACTTGTGATCTATCTCTCTCTGTCACATAAATAAATAAAATATTAAAAAAGAAAAGAAAAGAAAAGAAAAAGAATCCAGGATGTGAAGAGTTCACTTGCTCACAGAGATAAAGAGAAGCCACACCAGGATTTCAAACAGGTTTATCTGCTGTCAAGAGAAACTGCTCTTACAGGAAACCTAGCATACTCTGATCACTGTCTTCCCATTCAGTTTGCCTTGGGTCTGCTTTCAAGTTCCCGGGCTGGGCCACCACCTCCAGGTTGGCTCTGTGAGAGTCTCCAACCTCAGGGCCTTTGAATAGGCCATATCCCCCACCGGGAGTTCCCTTTTCTCTACTCCTTCCATAACCAGAGCCTTCTCTTGCCACCTGAAAGGAGCCCTGGCATGTGATGGGTGTTCAAGCAGTGTTTGTGGAGTGAACAAGTGAATGAATGAATAGATGGGTTTGTTTTTAAATACCTCTCAGAGGCATCTGGGTGGCTCAGTCGGTTAAGTGTCTGCCTTCTGCTCAGGTTATGATCCCAGGGTCCCAGGATCAAGCCTCAGGTATAGGGCTCCCTGCTCAGCAGAGAGTCTGCTTCTCCCTCTGCCTCTGTTCCTCCCCTATTCATGTTCTCTTGCTCACTCTCTCAAATAAAGTCTTTAGAAAAAATAAAACACCTGTCATGGGAGCACTGTCCAATGACAAAAACACTACAGTTTAGCAACAAGTTTGATGCCCTTTATTCAAGGGAAAACAATCCATGGATTGGGAGACTACACGCCTCACAATCTGAGAAGCGCCCTTCCTGAGGAATGTGGGATTTTATAGAACTTTAGAAGCATGAACTCAGAAACAGGGCACGATTGGCGAGGAGGTTAGGATATCCTTGCAAGGCTAGTATGTCCTATCTTCTAGGATAAAGCAAGCGAGCTAAAACTGAATGGGAAGATGGTGATTAGAGTATGCTAGGTTTCCTGTAAGAGCAGGCTGACTTAGGTTTAGGTTTGTGATGTTGGCAGGGACACAGGGGTGGCTTCTATTTTATGAGTCCCAGTAGACGAATTGCCCTTATTGGAATGAAGGGGAAAGACATGTGACTCCTCAAAGCTGTGGCCAGTCCAGGGATCAGGACGTCAGAGGAGGAACCTGGCACAGAGAGGGCAAGACACCCGCCCAAGATCACACAGCCAGGAACTGACAAAATCAGGATTTGAACTTGAGTCTCCTTTCCCTGAGCGTGGGTTTGTCCCACAATGCTCAAGTACACACGTCCCATAGTACGTGTGTATCACTCCCATCTGGATCTAGCAGAAGATGCCATGGCAGGAAACGCCTCTTTGGCATAAGGATTATTTTGAGAAACTGCAGACACAGGAAAAGTTCTGGAAAAACAGAGTAGAAGTGACCCTCTTGTCAGGAAAATTTACATTTATAAGGAGGGTCTCCATTTGTAAAAGTGTGTTCCTCTCTGTGTCAGGATGAGAAGACCAGCTTCAAATTGCAAGTAAATCTTATCAATGGAGAAGCACGTAACTAGCCTCAAGCCCCACCCCCAACATCTTTCTTTCATCTTTAGTTAAAGATGGTGTTTAAGGTCATGGTGTGGGTCATCTCTTGGGGTTTCCTGTTTTCCTGAGGCTCTCCTGTGTATATTTGAGGTATACAGGTTAAAGTTCTGTTTTTCTCTTCTTAATTTGTCTTTTATTATAGGGGTCTCAGCCAAGAACACAGAAGGGTGGGATAGAATTCTTCTTCCTCCCCACAGCATCTCACGCTCAGCCTCAGGGTGGCCCTATGCCCTCATGTTAGAGGCTGTGAGGGAGATAGAGTGGGCTTGGGGCTTGCTGTAAGGGGTCCCACCCCCCACACCTCTCTGGTCTCAGTGTCTCATTTGTGAAATGGAGACACACGTTGAACGCATCGGATTTTATCAAGATTGTGTCTTAAGCACTTGACACATGACGGGGGCTCAAAAATTTCCTCCTTGGGAATTTTCCTTGTGTATTAGATTGAAGAGGCTCACAGACCATAAACCATCACAGCAGAGGCTGCCATTTGTGCCCTGGAAAGGCAGGGAAGGAAGGGGGACCCAGATGAATCTCCACCTGCCCCCAATACTGTGGAAAGGACCAGATCCATGAGAAGTGATGGAAGAAAAGGTGGGGAAAGGGCAGGAAACAAACTCCAGTAAATACATATTTTCAATTATATTCCAGAGATTGAATGACGCAGGGAAAAGAAAAAAAAAAGATATTTAGTCTAGAGCTGTTTTCTTTCAAGTTAAGCTAGAGAATTTGTCCCTAAAACAGCTGGACCAGCTCCAGGTATAAAAGTTCAGTTGTTCATTAGCACCTGAAAACTTTAGAATGCTCTTTTTTTTTTTTTTTTTTTTATAAAGATTTTATTTATTTGACAGAGAGAAACACAGCCAGAGAGGGAACACAAGCAGGGGGAGTGAGAGAGGGAGAAGCAGGCTTCCTGCTGAGTAGGTAGCCCGATGTGGGACTCGATCCCGGGTCTCCGGGATCATGACCTGAGCCGAAGGCAGTCGCTTAACCAACTGAGCCACCCAGGCGCCCCTAGAATGTTCTTTTGCTCAATCTAGGGGACTGCCCACTTTACCCCTTCCTGGAGCTGCTCTGTTGGAAGCCTAGGAATTTATCTATTTTTATTTTTTAAAAAGATTTTATTTGTTTATTTGACAGAGAGAAACACAGCTAGAGAAGGAACACAAGCAGGGGGAGAGAGAGAGTGAGAAGCAGGCTTCCTGCCGAGGGGAGAGTCCAATGCGGGGGTTCAATTCCGGGACCCTGGGATCGTGACCTGAGCTGAAGGCAGATGCTTAATGACTGAGCCACCCGGGCTCCCCAAGAAGCCCCAAGAATTTAGAAAGGAAGAAGTATGGAGCCACTGAGTACTGCCTAGACAGCTAGTAATGATTTCCTGGGCCTGAGTCACCTAGAGTGTCTTCAAATGCAGATTTCTGGGTCCCAGCCTCAGAGATTTTGATCCAGTAGGTCTGAAGTGAGGTCCAGGATGAATAAAGAGTATTTCTTTCCCTCAAGGATCTTCATGGGGGAGGTGGGCCATATACTAGTCTTTAATAAGAATGTTGCAATAAATAACACTTCAAGATTCAAAAAAAAATAAATAAAAATCCACCTTAGTATTTATTTCTTTACTCCACGCTGCTGCAGAGGTAGGCATTCACCTCCAGCCCTTGCCACCTCCATTCACTGCTGTGGATTTCTGTCAGCAGCTTTTGTGGTCCTTCTCTGGACCACGCCTGATCTGATAAGTACCCCTCAGTCCCTGTGAATGTGACCTTAGATGGCAAACGGGCCTTTGTGGGTGTGATTAAGTTAAAATCTGGAATGAGATCATTCTGGATTTATGGTGGGCCTTAAATATGACAGGTGTCCTTAGAGAGGGAAGAGGAGAAACAGAGAAGAGGGGAAGGCCCTGTAAAGACAGAAACAGGGACGCCTGGGTGGCTCAGTCGTTAGACTTGAGTCCTAAGCTCAGTCGTTAGCCTTCGGCTCAGGTCATAATACCAGGATCCTGGATCGAGCCTTGCATTGGGCTCTCTGCTCTGCGGGGAGCCTGTGTCTCCCTCTCCCACTCCCCCTGTTTGTGTTCCCTCTCTCGCTGTGTCTCTCTCTGTCAAATAAAGAAAATCTTTAACAAGTAAATAAATAAATAAATAAATAGCCCTCTTCCTGGTACAAGCTGGCAGTTGAGGGGACAGCAGAGCTTTTCCTGAATGTGCTGGATTTTGATTGCTTTTAACTCAAAATACTGTTCAGGCCCAAGTGGCTCATTTTGGGGCTCCCTGCCCTTGGCCCCTACACAAGGAACACCGGGGGCCACCCGCAGCTGGAAGAGGCCAGGAAGGGTTCTCCCCTAAAGACTTCAGCAGAAACATGGCCCCGCCGGTCTTGATCTTCGATTTCAAGCTTTTGGCCTGCAGAACTGTGAAAGAACAATTTTCTCTTGTTTTAAGTCTCCCCCGTCCCCTCCCCCCGCCACCACTTGTGGGATTCTGTTGCAGCAGACTAGTCTCGCCAGAGCTCGGTCGGTGAGATGGTGCTGGTCTGGGGTGGTGTGTGGGGGGGGCACAGGACCAGAATCAGAGACTGCAGTCCTGTGTGGGCAGGACGGTGCCAGAGGGAGGCCCCTCAGCCTGAGGGAACCTGGGAAGAGAACGGAGAATGCTGATTGGAAGATAGGACATCAAAGCTGGGGTTTAATGATAAACAGGAGTTTGTTGGAAGGAGACATTCTTTCGGAGCAAACTTGCCCGGGCGTAGCTCAACCCAACTCTGCCTAAAGCGGGCATTGCTGTCTAACCACCCAACCTCATGATAGTTATTAATTCTAAAATATTGGGATTATAGCTCAGCTCAAGCCTCATCTTCTCAGTGCTACTCTCTAAGGGGTTACTACTGAGAAACCGACATTGGGAAGAGACTAACCATGCTTCCAGAGGGCTGAGCCAGGATTTGACCCCAGGGCTGGTTGTGGAACCCTCTAGATGACGGGGGTACCCGTTGGCCTGGAGGGACGTTCACGGAATGGGATATCAATTCCCCCTTGTCTTGAGAACTCATAGGAAATTTTCAAATAACCTGCTTTTTTGGCCTCTTCCAGACCTCCTGCCGTGGCTTTTTGCCTCTTGTCACAAGGAACAAACAATAAAAGTGGGTGTGTGTTCTGTGTGTTTGATGAGGGTGACTATGGCCAAGAGTACGTGGTGAGGGAAAATTCTGGGCTGTTTGGGGCCAAGCCTGGTGGCAGGGATGGCCTGACCCCTGACCTCCATGCTGTTTACTCCCACCTTGCACTGGCCCCCGGGGACCCGTGGAGACTGCTAGCGAGGCACGCAGGGTCCTGACCTGCTGAGCTCATCCTTGGCTGGCTGTCACCATCTGTCCCAGCGCCCCTCCCAGCTTGGCCACGGGGCTGGCTATGAGGTCATCCACTAAGGATGTTGTAAAGGGGAGCGGGATGGGCCTGGCTGCCAGCATTCCAGAGCTTGGTGAACCGGAAACACCATGGAGCTAATGTCCCCCTTTCCCTGTCCCTGGGGACCACCCAGACCCTCCATGGTGCTGCTCAGCTCTGCTCAGAAATTCCAGGAATACATTACTTACTGGTCCTGTTCTTAAAGCGACAGAGGCCCTTTCCCGGGGCAGCAGCCCCTCTCCTGGGTGGGCACAGCGGACCATGAGACTGCAAGGGAAAAGGATGGGCCACATGAGAGAGAAAGAACGGGGGTCTCAGACATGGCGTTGGGTGAAAGACACCAGACCTTAAAGAGAATATTCGGCTGGTTGTATTTATCAGGTTGGAAATCAGGCAGACTCATCCCCGGTCACAGAAGTGGGCTTAGCTGTTATTCCAGGGATAGGGAGAGTGAAGGGAAGGGGCCAAGGTGTTCCTGGGCCCAGGAATGATCTGGAACCTCATCTGGGAAGTGGTCCCACAGGCCTGCTGTGTGTGAAATGCCACTGGGGCCGGACACCAAGATGGCTTCTTTCTGTTTTCATGGAAGTCGTCGTAGCTCAGTAGAAATTTAAAAGGAAAAAGGCAGAGACTGTGGAAAATATTCAGGCCACTGCTCGGAACGTTAGACGCAGAATCCCAATCTGACCCAGCAGCTGTGCTCCTGGGCTCCTCCCAGCACGTCCTCAGTCCCGTGTGCACGAATGCTCACAGCAGCCGGTTCACGATCGCGAAAAGGTGGAAATAATCTTCATGGACATCGACGGATGACTAGATGAACAAAACGTGGTCCGTCCTTCTGGTGAAATATTACTCAGCCATAAAAAGGAATGAAACCCTGACACAAGCTAGACCATGGCTGTATCTTGCAAAGGTCCTGCTCGGTGAACAAAGCCAGGCATGAAAGGCTACCTGTTACATGAGCCCACGTATGTGTGTGACATTATCACTTGTAATAAGAAATATGCATTTTGGGGTGCCTGGGTGGCTCAGTTAGTTGAGCGACTGCCTTAGGCTCAGGTCATGATCCTGGAGACCCGGGATCGAGTCCCACGTCGGGCTCCCTGCTCGGCGGGAAGCCTGATTCTCCCTCTCTCACTCCCCCTGCTTGTGTTCCCTCTCTGGCTGTGTTTCACTCTGTCAAATAAATAAAATCTTTAAAAAAAAAAAAAGAAATATGCATTTGGTTTTTGACCCTTGGAATTCCTGTGATGAGAGCTATCAATATATCCTTTTTTTTCTGAAGTAGGCTCCATGCCCCCCGCAGGGCTTGAACTCATGCCCCTGAGGTTGAGAGTTCAATGTTCTACCAAATGAGCCAGCCAGATGCCTCAAGAGTTGCAAAGATGTCTTTTATTTTCTTAATGCAGCAACTTTTGGAAGGCAGGTAACCGTGTGATTGGAGAGTTTGACTTTCAGTGCCACCCCCCACCCACCCCCACCCCCACCCCCCACCTCAGAGGAGGGGAGAGGGGCTGGAGGCTGAAGCCGCCAATGCCTTAATCAGCCATGCTTATGTGATGAAGCTTCCGTAAAAAGCTAAAGGGTGGGGTTTCCCGGAGAACTTCTGGGTTGATCAACATGGAGATTTGGGGAGAGGGCATCCCTTCCCACATACCTGTCCCTCTGCATCTCTTCATCTGGCTACTGCTTTGTCACCTTTAACATCCTTTGTCATAAACCAGTAGGTGAGTAAACGGTTGCCTGAGCTCTGTGAGCCACACTGGCAAAGCAACCGAACCCCAGAGAGGGGTTCCTGGGAACCTCTGGTTACAGCCAGTCTATCGGGACCTCAGTTAACAACCTGGATGGGCTCTGGGCATCCGAAGTGGAGAGAGTCTCGTAGGACAGAGCCCTGAATCTGTGGGATCTGACCCAGGTAGGCGGTGTCAGGATTAAGTTGCATCCTAGGACCCCCACCACAATGGCGTGCAACACACTTAATATGGAATGTCCACAGTGGGAAGATCCAGAGAGACAGAAAGCTGATGGGTGGTTGCCCGGGGGCCTGGGGGAGGCGGAGGGGAAGTGGCTGCTCAGGGGGATGAAATCTCCTTGGATGGTGATGGGAATGCTCTGGAAAAGACGGAGGTGATGGTGGTGCAACCACCAGGTGCCGCCCCACTGCTCACTTGAAAATGTTGAGCGGTCTGGGGCGCCTGGGTGGCTCACTTGGTTGGGCAACTGCCTTCAGCTCAGGTCACGATCCTGGAGACCCAGGATCGAGCCCCACATCGGTCTTCCTGCTCGGCTGGAAGCCTTCTTCTCCCTCTCTCAGTCCCTCTGCTTGTGTTCCCTTTCTGGCTGTGTTTCTCTCTGTCAAATAAATAAATAAAATTAAAAAAAAAAAAAAGAAAGAAAATGTTGAGCGGTCTGATACTTTCCTGCGGAGCCTCACGCCTGACAGCCCCCCAGGAGAGCTAGGGGGTGAATGGAGATGCCTTCCAAGAAACCCTTCCAGGCCTCCCACTTCTGTGTCCCTGGGGACTGAAGCCTTCCTACAAGATGCAGGGGTCCTGCATGACCGGAGGGGCCATGGTGGGATCGCCCCCTACAATTCTAGCTACCACGGCACGTGGCCTACCCCAACCCCCACACCCCCTCCCCCGCCCCCGCCCCTGGGGCCCTGGCTTTCTTATCTCTAGAAAGCAACTGGGTCTGAATGGAAAGAGGCTGGGTCCAACCTCCCAAGCAGCTGCAATCAGGTAGGAAGTGACTGTGGCAGAAGCCAGTTTAAGCACCTTGTCTTGCTGAGGGTATCACTTGGGGCACTTTGGGACCCTTCCAAAGCAGGGTGATAATCTCAGTCTACAGAAGCTGAGACTGAGACTCGGGGAGGGACGAGTCTCTCCAGTGGGGGCATTCGAGGGTTGGGGAGGCCTGACCTTCATCAGCCCGGAGAGACTTGCTCTGTGGCCCCCAGCACATCCTTGTGCCTCTCGCCTGCACACACTCTGTCACACTTTACACTTCCCCATCTTCTTCACACAGCTTTCTGTCTTCTCTCTGGCCAGGAAGCTAGATGCAGGCACAAGGGCTGGGGTCAGGGGGCCCGAGCCGTGGAGAAGGCCCTGAGGGAAGACCCGGGTCTTTCTGGGACACCCCTTGCCCCTCCACCATCTGGGCTCTGGACCTGACACCAGCCCTCCCTGACCCAAACCCCAGCCCTCCAATTCCCTGCCACCTCTGCTCTGGGCCCAGCCAAGAGACTGGGTCCCAGAGTAGCTTCCTCTCTGGCTAACTCTTCAAAGGGCCTCCCTCCAGTCTAGGGCATACAGAGCCAAGCACAGATATTCCCAGGCTGTGAGGTCAGGCTGGGCTGGGGGAAAGGATAGGAGTTGGGAGCACCCACCTAACCTGGGAAGGTAGTGTCAGAGAAGGCTTCCTGGAGGAAGGGTTTTGTGAGTAGGGTTTTGAGGAACAAGTAGGAGTTCCCCCAAGCTAAGGCTGAGTGACTGCAAACACACCCAGTTACATACATACATAGGAGGTATGTATCTGGCCCTGTCCCTTCTACCTCATTTGTCTCAGTTCTTATTTTCCAGATGAAGAAATGGAGATGGGATGGAGATGACTGACATAAAGGTTGTACTTTCTGGGTCTTTCTGTCCCTTTCTCTTCTGCTTCCTTTGTTTTTCAACATCTTCACTCTTTAGTCTTAATCAGGAAATGAAGGGAGAGCAAGAATCCCATGAGGGAGAAGGCCACCCCTTAAGCTCCTGCTTAATTTAGCACAGGCTTAGTGACATTGTACTAAGTCTTCTTTGACAAAAGCATTCCTTCCACCAGTCAGTCCACCCAGGCTGAGATGATGTTCTCATTTTATGGAGGAGGATACGGAGGCTCCAAGTGGTTCCCCAGCTTCATCAGAAGCACATCCCTGGAACCAGGTCCCACTGTGACCTCTTGACTAAGTTTGTCTGTACACAGGGGCTGGCAGGAGATGCTGGGCAGGCTGGGATGGGCACGTTCAGACTATAAAGTTGGGTCCTACAGTGTCAATCCCAGCTCAGAGAGCAAAGAGCAGAGTCATGCCTGGTCAGGAACTAATACCATCATGTTGCTCCCTGAGGCTGCCGCCGCTTGGAGGGTACCACTGGGGTCATGCCTGGCCTGGAGCTTTCCCCGACCTTCCCAGGACCCTGCGAGGTGCAACCCAGTCTGGATGTCCCCAGATGCCAGAAGTCGCAGAAACACTTCAAGGACACCTTGATCACGCTGCCATTGACCAAGAACTTGAAAGACTCACACCTCAACCTCACCTGAAGTGAGGATGAAGTCTCGGAGTTCCCACATCCAGCCAGTGGTTCTGTGTCTTAGAGACACACTGCTGAACCAGTTGTGAGTTGGGCAGGAATATCCCGTCCCCCACAGTGACCGATGAAGGAGATGGTAGTCCCATTTGTGGCCAGACAGGGTGGGGCTCGGACAACATAGGTTTATTTTTATAACCCCATCCTGATGGCAGATGGGGAAACTGAGGCCCAGAGGGGCCAGAAACTCTCCTGAAATCCCACAGCACCTGCGGAAGCCAGAGAGGCAGGCACAAGGAGGGCATGGTTGTTGCCCTTGGCTAGGGATCTGCATGTCGGGGTGGGGGAAGGTGGGCAGAACCCTCTCAGGTTGGTTCCAGATTTGAGGCAATCAAGGGCCAAATGCAGCTAAAGTTGCCAGCAGAAGGTGCCCTCAAAAACTGGGCTACCTGGGATCCCAGGGTTAGGGAGGAGTCTGGGGGTGGGGGACCCATCAGGCTCCAAGAAGGGCTCTGAAACCCTCCCTAATCTCACCTGGGCTGTGTATTTCCAAGTAAACCTCTGACCTCTAGGACACAGAGTAGCCTATTAACTGGGTCAAGGGCCCTGGAACCCCAGACCCACTCCGCAGTTGTCCCCAGGGGGTGGCAGCTATCTAGGGATCCTGAAGGTCCAGGGAATCTAGAAACTGGAATCTGGCACCCTGAGCCCCGCACATCAGGAGGCCCACGAGTGGCCAGTTTCTCTTTCTCTTTCCACGGGAAACCTCCAGCTTACCATCTATCCGGCCCATGAGAAAGCCTGCTTTTTCCGGGCCCTCCTCCCACTGTCTCCAATGGCGCCAAGCCCACTCTGAGTCCTACAGTCCTTGAAGCACCACGGGGGCCTAGCAGTCAGCTCCTAGTCCAGCCTGGACCACACAGCCACCAGGAAGACCCAGTAAAAAGCATCTGGGATACTTCTCGTAGCCTGACCCTAACGTCACCGTTTTGGCTCCAAGTTCATGGATCAGAATGGCAGCCTTCCCGGTGAGTCCATGCCAATGACCATGACTTGAAACTTAATTCCTAACAGAGGAGGAGTGGACACTGTCCCCTGACTCACTCAGCGCCTGTGAGCCCTCCTTCCAACCCTGTCAGGGGCTGTCATCACCACCTTTTACAGACAGGAAAACTGAGGCTCACGAGTCGTAAGCTGAGGGTGGAGGGCTCACGGATCTTGAGGGACTCCAGACGAGCCGGGAGCTCTTCCTTCTTCCCCAAATCCATTTCTCTTCCTCCTGCTGCTCACCAAACTTTCCTTCAGCTGCCCAGAGACCCACAGAAGTGCCTGCTTCCCCGCATGGGGCACAGAGAAGGGATGAGATGGGAAAGAGAGAAGCAACTGGGCTCTGGGAGGTAATCCTGGCTCCCCACTTCTTGGGTTGGAGTCACCCCAAGTGTTTGAGGCGTGGGGTCTGGGGCAAGCGGCTTTTACGGCTCACATAATTCATCTTGAGGAAATCCTGGAGAAAGCCAGTTTGGAACTGGGCTCTTTGCTCCCGAGGCAGACGGCATCCCCAGGCATTATGGGAGACTTTTGGGGAACAGAGTTGGCTTTCTGCCTGCCCTGGGGGTACCTGGTGTGTTTTGGAGGCTCCCTTAACGTCTCAGGTTTCCAGCGGTTCCTAAATCTCTCTTTTAGAGAAAATCTTCCTGCTGAAGGTGACTGCATGTCTTGTCCCCAAGGGACAGCCTGGCCCCTGGCCCCTCTGGTAGCCTTCTCCCTGACACCCAGAGTGCCTGTGAGCACCTTGTCCGAAACCCCCATGCCTGGGACCCCAAGGTCTGATGGATGTTGTTCAAACGATACCCCAGAAAGCAAATAAAACAGCTGAAATATGTGAATTCCTGTGTGTCTTCGTGAGAGGTTAGCATCCACCTAGGGGGTATCTGCCTAGGGGGCAGAGGGGGCCCTGGGATTCCTGTCCTGGGTATGTGACCTAGTACCCAGTCGTGGCAGCTCTTAAGTGCACTAAGAATGGTAAGAGCTCCGTACTGAACGTTCTCCTTCCTCACAACACACTGCCTTTGTTCTGATGCACAGAGAGTTGGAGTAACTTGCCTATGGTCACACAGCAAAGTGGGTGGTGCAGGGATTTGAATCACAGTCAGGGTGATGCATAGCACTTGCTGACATTCATCCTCCCTGTGTGTTCTCCCTACAACCCTAACACAGAGTGTCATTACCATCTTTGATAGAGGGGTAAATTGAGTCTCTCTGGTTTGATGCCCTTTGTCCCACGTGTCACGGCAAGGGAGAAGTGGGCTGGAACGTCAGCTCGGGCCAGCTTCTCTGGAGCTGACAAATGTCCAGTCTGTTGGGACCCGGATCAGGGTCTTCATGAGGCTTTGAAATTTGGGGAAAAAAACAGTCCCAGATGGAGGGAACTTCAGAATCCTATCCCAGGCTTAGAAATGCCAGGAAAACAGTTGACCAGCCAGGAGCTGGACATATGTGAGGTCTTCAGTGTGGAGTCACCCCCTACAACCTTACACACCTCCTTGCCCCCTTATTTAGTAATGGAAAAGTGTGTTAGCAGTGCCAGAGCGCAGAGGCTAGTGAATGCTGGCATCTTGCCATCATTGATCTTGTAAGGTTGCCTATTAGGACAGCGCCCCCTTTGCCCCACCCACCTCCAGGTTAGGTCAGATCTAGCCATCGGTGGCCCTTGCTGACCTGTCCCTACCGGTTCACATTACTCAGTACTCTGGCTTGCCTTCAGGGCCCGGCCTCTGCAGAAGACACAGCAGTGCGGCTGTGGCCCCAGCTCCTCGTCTTGTCCGTCCAACCCCCGTTCCCGAGCACTTACTGATGTACCAAGCTGGTGAGGCAAGAGGCCGTTCTTCCCAACAGCCCCTGTCAGGATGGAAGTGAGAGGCAGGAAGCAGTGTGTTTACTAAGCCCCCAAATGCCTGAGCATCACGGAGTGGGGGGAAGGGAGCCTGGGACCCATAGCTGGGTGATAATCCCACTTCACAGAGGCTGAGACTGAGACTCAGGGAGGCCTGAGTCTCCCCAGTGGGGGCATTCGAGGGTTGGGGGACATCTGACCCTCGTCGTCCAGAGGAGGCTTGCTCTGTGGCCCCCAGCACATCCTTGTGCCTCCCGCCTGCACACACTCTGTCACATTTTACAGTTCCCCTCCATCTGCCTCACGCAACTTTCCATCTTCTCTCCGGCCAGGAAGCTAGATGCAGGCACAAGGGCTGGGGTCAGGGGGCCCGAGCCGTGGAGAAGGCCCTGAGGGAAGACCCGGGTCTTTCTGGGACACCCCTTGCCCCTCCACCATCTGGGCTCTGGACCTGACACCAGCCCTCCCTGACCCAAACCCCAGCCCTCCAATTCCCTGCCACCTCTGCTCTGGACCCAGCCAAGAGACTGGGTCCCAGAGTAGCTTCCTCTCTAGCTACTCTTCAAAGGGCCTCCCTCTGTATGTCTGGGGCATACAGAGTCAAGCACAGATATTCCCAGGCTGTGAGGTCAAGGCTGGGTTGGGGGAAAGGATAGGAGTTGGGAGCACCCACCTAACCTGGGAAGGTAGTGTCAGAGAAGGCTTCCTGAAGGAAGGGTTTTGTGAGTAGGGTTTTGAGGAACATGTAGGAGTTCCCCCAAGCTAAGGCTGAGTGATTGCAAACACACCCAATTAACCACATACCTCCTATGTATCTGGCCCTGTACCTTCTACCTCATTTTAACTTCTCTGCAATGAAAGTCTCAGTTCTCATTTTCCAGATTAAAAAAACGAAGATGGAATGGAGAGGACTGACTTGGCTAAGGTTGTACTTTCTGGGTCTTTCTGTCCCTTTCTCTTCTGCTTCTTTTGTTTTTTTAACATCTTCAGCCTTTGGTCCTAACCAAGAAGAGAGAGAAAAAATCCCGCGAGGGAGAAGGCCACCACTTAAAGTGTTGCTGTGAATTTAGCACATAGTAAGTCTTTTTTTTTTTTTTTTTTAAAGATTTTATTTATTTCACAGAGAGAAACACAGCCAGAGAGGGAACACAAGCAGGGGGAGTGAGAGAGGGAGAAACAGGCTTCCTGCCGAGCAGGGAGCCCGATGTGGGCCTCGATCCCAGGACCCTGAGATCATGACCTGAGCCGAAGGCAGAGGCTTTAACCCACTGAGCCACCCAGGCGC
>PITA01005059.1:73354-115388 GCA_004023965.1 Spilogale gracilis | reverse complement strand
CCATCTAGTTTGGGTGAACGTGTGCGGCTTAGTGAGATGTGTTTTGGTAAGATGGGCATTATTTCCAGATGATAATGATTCTAGGCCTGAAAACTTGGAGAACATTGAAAAAAATATATATCTTATCTTTTTGAGTATAGTTGACACACAAGAGAAAATCAAATTGACAGCCCCAAGAAACAGAGCCACGCCGGCCGCCGGTGAGCGGTGAGCGCTAACGGTGGGGCGAGGGCATCCAGATGGCGGCTTGAGGATGCGTATGACCTCCGCCCTCCAACCCAACCCTGTAAACGGGACTGAGAAGGGTTTTTTGGTTATTTTATCTATTTATTAAAGAGAGAGAGAAAGAGAGAGTGACAGCGAGTACAAGCAAGGAGAAGTGGGAGAAGCAGGCTCCCAGCTAAGCAGGGACTCCGATGTAGAGCTCGAACCCAGGACCCAGGAGATCATGGCAGACTTTTATCCGATTGAGCCCCTCCAGGAGACCCAAAAAGGTATATATTTAAAGTCTCTGTCATAGGACTAAAAGCCCGCAAATGAATATCCCGCAGTATCAGAGATTATGAGAAATACAGGATGGTGCAGAGTGAAAGGCAAACAGATGGGATTGAGTTGAGGGTAAAAATCTAGCCTGAAATGTTCACCTCCTGGAAGAGAGGGAGCTGGCTCTAGGGGTGTGCCAGATGTGGGGAGAGTAAGGACCAGGTGACAGGTGCCCTGTGGTGAGGACGGGCTCCTAACCCCGTCCAGAGCACCCAGCAGCTGGTGACAGATGCCTCTGGTGGACAGCAGAGAGATAAGGACAAACTGGGGGGACAGGGTGGGACAGGGCTCATTTCCTTTGTAAATAATGAGCCCTTTATCAATAAGATAAAGGCCAACACCCTGAAAAGCTGGGACCAAGATAGGGTTAAGCAGTTCCAGAGAATGATATGCAGATAACTAATACCCATTTGAAAAGGTTCTGGACCTCACTCATAATTAAAGAGATGCTGATTAAAACGAGGAGCTACAGGTGGTTCGCTATTCACAAAGACTTGAAAAGACTGCCAAACTCAGGGCTAGTGAGGGTGTGGGCAAACCGGCTGTTATGGTCTAAACCAGCACAACTTTTCTGGAGGACAATTTGACATTAGCTAGCAAATGGAATGTAAGGGACTGGATAAAATATGTCTTTTATATTCTTGGAGTGGAGAAAACCTTCCTAAAGCAGGACCCAAAATTTAGAAAGCCTAAAGGGGAAAAATGGACAGATTCGGCCTCAAAAATATAAAATTTCTGTAGTGCTAGATACCATATCAAAGATAAAAGATATAGACAACAGGTGCAACGTGGATAAAGACCCTACAATACAGACAGGTCTTCATAATAAATACAGAGCTTTTTATTCCAATATAGAAATGGTCAAAGGACAAGAACAGGTCACTCACAGGAGATTCAAATGGCTGCTAGTTGAGAAGGGACATGTATGCCCTCTAGGGATCAGAGAAATGCAGATTTAAAAATTGATATCTAGTGTTGGCAAAGGGAAATGGCTATTCTTGTATGCTGTGGTCATTATGTGCAGGTAGAGTCTTTCGATGGGCCACTGGCAGAGCCTACCAGCATGTAAAATGTGTAAACTTGCAGGGATCGGTTCTTTGGAAAGTCCCACTCAACTGTGCTTGGCTCCGCGAACAGTTATGGTCATCATAGCACTGTTTGTAGTCGAGAAACACTGGACGTGGTCTACAGAATCAGAGAGTAGGAAGACAAAGGCAAGTTCACTTTTAAAATTTTCATATCTGAACTTTTTCTTTTTAATATTTTTTAAGTTAATGGGGGATATGCTGTGTGTGTGATTTTCCGGAAATTTTAGCGAGCTGAAATTCTAGCACCTCCTATCCCTAAACCCGTTCAAGTGTCCTTGAAATCAATCCAAAGGAGCTCTCGGACACAACCAGAACAGAGAGGGGGAGCCTCGATCAGAATTCAGGATCCATATGACCTACCCGCTCTTAATGGGAGGAGAGGAAGAAGCGGATTGCCCTTACACAAACATTTAACCCACCTGGCTGGGGAGGCTGCCGTGAGGTCAGGATGGGACCATAACTGCGTGGAGGCAGAAGGCAGCTCCTGGCATTGGCCTGTGCCTGTGGCTAGATCGAGGAGAAGGAACTAGAACAACATCCCAACCCTCCAGCATTGGGTTCAGAATTGCTTGAGTAGAGCAAGGAGGAGAACTCCTATCACACCAAGTCACGGGATATCTATAATGAGGTCACAGCTTGGGAGCCCCGGAGACCAACCTGGGTACAGGAAGAGCCAAGACGCTAGTCAGGTTGGGTGGCTAGCTGGCCTTTGCTGTACCTTCTTCCAACCAGCATGGATGACTCAGCCCTCCCGACGGTGCCTCCTTCTCTCTACTTCCACCATTTGGTCTCATCTCGCTCACGACTCCCCTCTATGTGATGACCCCTGCTCAGGGCTGATAATCCAAACACCTAACAGCTTTGAAAGCATGCCCCCACCCCACCCCCACCAGGCAAGACGGACTCCAGCTGTGCACAGTGGAAAGTGGTAGCAAATTACCCCTAAACTCACTGGCTTAGAACAACATTTATGATTTCACCCACTTACGGGTCAGGAATTTGAAGCCGCTTAGCTGGGTGGTTCTGGCTCAGGCTGTCTCGGGAAGTTGTAGTCAAGGTGTCAGTTGGAGTTGGAGTCATTTGAAGGCTTGACCAGAGCTGAAGCATATGCTTGCAAGCTGTCTCACTCCCAGGACTGTGGGCGGGAGGCCCCAGGGCCCCATCCGTGGACCTCCCCCTATGGCTGCTTGAGCGTCCTCACAACATGGTGGCTGGCGTCCCCGGAGGGAGCAGTCCAAGAAAGCAAGGCAGAATCACCCCATTTTTATGACCTAGCCTCGGAAGTCACACACCAACACACTTTCTACAATATCCTGGTGGGCACACAGATTAGCTGTCCTCTCTGTGGAAGGGATTGCACAAGGCTGGCTATAAATTCCAGGAGGTGAGGATTGGTGGGGGCCATTCTGGAGGCTGCTCCCTCTTTGAAATCCTCTCATGGATTTCCACCATCCTTAGAACAAAACCTTAAGGCCTGCTTCTGGCCTAATTAGAGGCCCAGCATGACCTGGCCCTTGCCTACTTCCCAGGCTCATCATGTCCTTGGCCCATTTTCACTAACCTCCAGACCCAGTAATCCTCCCTCCATCCCTCAACATCCCAAGCTCATCCTTTGTATTTTCCACTCCCTTCTGCCTAGAAGTCTCCCTTCCAGATCTTTGCATGGTTGGTTCCTTCATACCTTTCGGGCCTCTCATCTCAATGGCACCTCCTCAGACAGGGTTCCCTGAGCACCTCCTCAGAAAGAGCCCCTGTCCCTGTCTGTTTCTGCCTCACATCACCTTGTGTGGTTTCTTCCCCCGACTATAACAAATTTGTAGATCCTGCATGAATGAGGATATGATGATACATATTTTCCACTGGATGTATTTGCACGAGCCATCACTACTGATGGCATGCTCTCAGGCTGCGTTTTTTCCTTTGGTTTCGTTGGAGAAGCCCCATCGCCTCACCCAGTGCTAGCTTCTTCCCAGCACAGCACGGACCTCTATCTGAACCGAACTTGTCCTTGTGTATTGCATTATTGCCCTTCTCCTTTCACATGCCAACAAGAGCCTTTGCTTATAAGCAACAGATTCCTTTCTAGCTAGTTTAAGCTGAAGAAGAATTTGTTAGAGGGTAGGAAACACCTCAGAAATCACCAGCGAGGGTAGGGAACCAGACTTGAGGGTCATTTGCATGGATCAGGCCCTTGTATGAGCCCGGCTGTACACACAGCTGTTGCCTGGGGGGCGGGGAGGGACGCTGAAGCTGGAGACCACTGTTGGGAGGCCTGCTGCTGCCACCTCTGGGAGCCAGATGGATCTGCAAGGAATCTGGAGAAGATTCCTTGGCACCTGCTTCTCAGTGGCCCTTAGCCTCGTGTAGGAGCATCTCACTGGTGGCGTCTTGGGTCACGTGCTCTGCGCCACCTGCAAGCAAGACCAGGAGCTTACCTGACTCCACCACGGGGAGCTGTGAGTTCATAGGAAGGGGAATTCTCAAAACCAAGGAAGAGTAGTCCATGGTTTCAGGAGGCCAAAGTGAATTGATGACCCAATCCCCCATGGTCTCCTCCTCACCATCAGCCCTTCGTTCTTTCTTAAGCTTAACAAACAAAAACAAACCCAGTAATGAGGCAGGAGCTGTTTCCCAAAAGGAAAATAGTTACTTGTGATGAGAGTTCACACGGCTCTGCTCCAAACCGTGAGGGCTTTCTGCTCTTCTCTGGCCATGTTACTCATGTATTTATTGCTTGCCTCTGGATAAGTGCTGTGAGAACGGGACCTGGTCTATCTCTGTGTCCTCGGTACCTAGAACGGTGCCTGGCGCATCCCGGGAGCCCGGACATGTTAAAGTTAATGAACTGGGTACACGATGTCCCCTCCCACAGTAAAGAAGGTTGACCTGCAGAAGTGACATTCCATGACTTTCAAACCTTAGCTCTGAGGTCTGACTGCCTTATTCTTTGGCTGTTCCCAATTTCCAGTTCCAGAGAGGAGGAATCCGACTGGTCGTCTTGTCTGCGGTCAGGAGGGCCTGTGACTCAGAGGCTGTGGGGAGAGCTGTCTGCCGACGTCAGCCCGTCAGAAGGGCCTGCGAGATCCCAGATGGACGTGAGGTGCTGGTGAGTCTGGTACAGCGGGGCCACATCTCCCCTGAGCATGGGGTTCTAAACTCTCCACGGAAGACAGTGTGCCATCTAGTCAGTGACTCCTAAAAGTCCCTTACATTACCATGAATTTTTCTCCAGTACCACACCACCTAGAAAAATCCAGCTCAACCGGTTTCCCTGCCAAGTGGGGACAGATGGCTGTGTCTCTGGTGAAGCCCTGGGCCTAGTTGGCGTTTGCCTGATGGGTCGTGTGGTGTGAGGGGCACACGTGAGACACTCGCTGCATTAGAGGCACCAGGGACCCGACCCACTGAGACAGCCACAGATGCCACCACACCTTCCTGTTGCTTCCAGAGGGACCCCTGCCACGAGCCGTGGAAGCCAGGACCTTGGCCCTGCCTCCACTGTCCTCCCCTCCCCTCTTCTTTCTGTCTTCTTCTTTCTCTTCCCTTTTGAGCACATATATACTACACGGTTTGGTGTGTTTTTTAAACGTCCACTTGTTCTTATTGGATTTACACATGAATTTCAAGAAGTCTGAATATGAGAAAAAAAATGAATCTGATCCCGGTGAGAAAGCCCCAAGTGCAGAAGTAAAAGGAGAAAGCAGTGAAATCTTGTTGATAATCTTGTTCTCTGAAATAGTTCTCTCAACTGGAAGGAAAAAAGATTTTAGAAAATAGCTATTAGCTATTGTCCGGGGGATGAGACAAAGACAGTGCAGGGGAGCTTGGGGCCTGTCCCCTCCACTTGTCACTAGAAGCTACAGTGAATAGGATCATGGGAGGCTGGGTGATTAAGAAAGACAAGAGAAACCTTTGTGGCACATGCAGGAAATCACTGGAGAGAGGGAAGGAAAGCCAGGGACCGTGCCAGACTTCCAGGAGAAAGTGTGAACATACAGGGAGACAAAAAAGTCCCTGAAATTCTAGAATAAATCAAGTGGAAGAGAATCAGTAATCGAAACGTGTTTATATTTTCTCTACCTCTTTCTCTTTCTTCCTCTTTCTCCCTCACTCCCTTTCCTCCTCTCTGTCCCCCACCTGCTGTCACACACACACACACACACACACACACACACACACACACACACATACACACACACACACGCAGAGAGTCTCGTCTGTTTTCTTCACGGCTGTCTACCCAGAACCTAAAACAGTGCCTGATCCCACAGTGACTGGCTGGTTCAGTCCCCGGACCATGTGACTCTTCATCTCCAGGTCCTGAGTTCAAACCCCATGTTGGACCTAGAGCTTACTTTAAAAAAACAAATAGGAGCACCTGGGTGGCTCAGTCAGTTAAGCATCTGCCTTTGGCTCAGGTCATGATCTCAGGGTCCCAGGATCAAGTCCTACGTCAGGTTCCCTGCTCAGTGGGGAGCCTGCTTCTCCCTCTGCCCTTCCCTGCTGCACCTGTGTTCTCTCTCACTTGCAAATAAATAACAAATAAATAAAATCTTTTTAAAAAACAAAACCCAAACAGTGCCTAGTTCACAGTAAGCCTTTAATATTTGTCAAATAAATGAGTGAAAGACTTTATAATGAACTGAGATGGGTCATCTTGCACTAATTAAAATGAGAAGCCTCCTGACCCTAAGATACAACTTGGTGGGATGGCTAAACTTGTTGGGGGAAAAAAAAAAAAAGACTTCCCCAAAATTTTAGCCAGAAAACACAAAGTTGGATAATTTTCCAAAATCTTGATAATCAGACAGCTTTGAACTTCCCAGGGCTACAGTCAAGGCCCGAGACAACGGAATGAAAACCACAGAGTCCTTGAGGGAATGAGAGGCTCCCAGGGCTCCTGAAGCCAGGAAGACAACGGGAAGAAATCTCAGATGGGGAACCGGGACAACTGGCCTCATGGGGCCTTGGTGCAGGCAGAGGTTAAAGGTCACCTGCAGAGGGAGAGCACTTCCTCCCTCCACCAATACTTCTGGAGCACCTTCTGAGCCGAGCCCACCCTGATCTTTCTCCCAGGCCTGGGGCGACAAGAGAAGGAAGACTGAGCCAACACTCAGAGCAAGGTTGGCCTCGCCACTGACAGCGCAGCCTTGACAATTCCTGGTGGTCTGCTGGGGAGGCTGCTGCCCAGCGCACCCCTGGCAGCTACAGCTCCGCGACCCTGCAGGCCCCTTGGCCCTGGAGAGTGACCCACAAGACCATCTTCCCAGAACCTATGATCACACCGTGCCCTGGGGTGGGCTCAGGCTGGGCGCCCTTTCCCCCGGTGGACTTGGGGCAGCGATGCTGGAGGCCATGGAGGGCTTTGGTGATGACATCTTTGGAGTCCAGCCAGCGTGTTTGTATTCGTTGTGACGTGGGACAGGTAGACCAGCTCCTCTGCTGGATCCCCTGTGTCCCGGGCCCTCCAGAGCTCAGCCGCTGTGGACCTGGAAAAAAGCCTTACGTCCTTCCAGGTAAGCCAGACCAGAGGCGAACTGGGTGCTTCAACCTCAGCATGCCTGCAGGGCAGGAACGGCAATGGGGAGAGCGCCCCTGAAGCCCAGATCCTTGACCCCCTGCCTTCCTTCCTCCCCCCCCGCCCCCTGCCAGCTGTGGCCATGTTCCATCCAAAACACTCGTGTGTGCATCCCTTGCCCAAACTTTCCAGCATGTGTACTGAGTACCCACTATGCTCTGGGAGCTGGTGGGCAGACGTGGGCAGACGTCTCCAGACGGGCTGTTGTGGGATTTTTGACTCCGCAGAGGCAGTGACCAAGGCAGATCTCTACACACATCAACCACTCCCGGCTCCCCGCAGTTCTGGAACATTCGTCCTGGACACATCACCCCGCCCGTGCACAGTAAGAAAGTAAGCAGTACTTTTTGTACCTTGGGGACAAAAATAAAAACCCAGTCACTTAAGTGTCACTCTTGCAGCAGCATTGACTTAATGACTAGGAAAAAAAAATACCATTGTGTGAACAAAGAGACGTATTTGGGGAGTTTTATTATACTGACTGACATGCTGAATTCTCAGCCCTCTGGGGGAAAGAAAGCACTGAGTGTTCTCCCCCTCAGACCCTCCCCCAAAAAGGATAAAAATAGATTACCAGAACAGACACAAAACAGCGGCCCCCGCTCCCTTCCATGCCAAGCACTGCAGGGACTCTTCTGAAAGAGTCCCGTCCATTAGGTTAAGAGGAAAGAATGAGGTGCCTGTTGGTGGCAGGGCCAGCTTGGGGGGTGCTGGCAGAGAGTAGCCAGGTGGGGGGCAGGGAGATGAGTGGGGAGCCAAGGCCAGTCTTCTGTCCCCTTTGTCTCCTCTGTGCATCTGTCTCTCTGTCTCCTGGTTTCTGTAGGTGTCTGCCGGCTGATCTCTTTCAGAACATGAGATCTCTAGGGATGCCTGGGTGGCTCAGAGGGCTAAGCCTCTGCCTTCGGCTCAGGTCATGATCTCAGGATTCTGGGATTGAGTCCCACATCGGGCTCTCTGCTCAGTGGGGAGCTTGCTTCCCCCTCTTTCTCAGCCTGCCTCGTGCCTATTTGTGATCCCCTCTTTCTCAGCCTGCCTCTCGCCTATTTGTGATCTCTCTCTGTCAAATAAATCAATAAAATATTTAAAAAGAAAAAAAACACATGAGATTTCACCTCTCTGCTTGCCCAAGGCATCTACTTTTCCTCTTTCCCTCTCCCCCCTTTTTTAAAAAGATTTTATTTATTTATTTGAGAGAGAGAGAGAGTGACAGAGAGCATGAGAGGGGAGAAGGTTAGAGGGAGAAGCAGACTCCCTGCAGAGCTGGGAGCCCAATATGGGATTCGATCCTGGGACTCCAGGATCATGACTTGAGCCAAAGGCAGTGGCTTAACCAACTGAGCCTCCCAGGTGCCCTGATCCTCTCTCCCTCTTTGTAGAGTGGCTTTCTCCTCGCTGCTGAACCATGATGGTTCTTTTCACGACCCTAACAAGTTTGGTGCCTATGCTAGCTGACCGGGTCTCTGGGTGTCCCGGGTCTGAATCTGCAGGCCAGAGAGGGAGCTCTTCCTCTGCGCCAGCCCTCCCTACTGTCCTAGGGCTCTGGGAGCATGTGTGCTTGGAAATCGGGTGGGGGACAGCAGGACTCCACTCTCTGGAACTGTGGCGGGCATGAGAGTTCTCAGATAGGGAAGCAGACTCTGGGGCTAAACCTCCAAAAAGACTTCTATGTTACAAACCCCACAGAAGACGTGTTCTTGGAAATCTCTGGGGCGAGGCACGTGTAATGCTTCCTTTTGCAGGTTTTAGAAATACCAAATTTCTGAGGCTTAAGAAAGACGTATTTTACATGTGACTATAAAATAAAATAGTAAAATAGGTCCTTGTTCTACATGATTCGGGCTGAAAGCTTTTCTAAACGCAGCAAGCTGTATTAGCATCTTCATACAGCCTCTTCCTAATTTAAAGATACTATAATTATATATCATGCATTGACATTGCTGAAAATCTGTGTAGAAACTTGGCCTGGGAAGGACCGAACCAAAACATGCAGTTTCCTGGATTTAAAATGGCCAGAATCACACCTGAAAAAAATCCTACATATTATCTGAGACAGCTCTGGGAATAGTGCTTTTTCACGTGCACTTTGCAAGCCCTCCTCCTCCTCACCTCTCTGCAGAGGACCAGGAAGGCACCTGTGCAGCCAGGAGAAACCGCTCAATAAACACAGCGTCTTAAATGTGGGGCAGTGACAGTCCAAAGGTTTGGGCGAACACAGCCTGGGGGAGAGACTCCAACCTCTTCCAGATCTGAATGCCCAGCAAACTGTAAGACATGTCTGCCTTACAGAAACAAAATGCAGCAAAATTCGGCCACCCTGAGTCACAGAGAGACTAATTGTTCAGGTGGTGGGTGGCGGTTCTCCTCGTTTCCTGGGCATTTTCGGAAACCCTGGTTTGTCTAGTTTCCACCTGCACTGTCCGGGTCTCCGGAGTGGGTGCGCCCAGATCTGCCCTCCTTGCCCCAGAGCCACAGCTCATTGGTCTGCTTGAGTTATTTTCCTAATTTAATTTTGATTTGGTCAGTGGTACAATAAATAATTGGTTCAACAGCAACAATCCCCTGATCTAGCCCTGCCAAGTTCACATTCTTAAGCTAGTTCTTTTCAGATTTACTTCGGGAATCCTCAACAATAACCTCCCATGATTATCCATTAGTTTTCCCATTTGAACCATGTTCTCTTGATTCCTGACCGCGGGCTGGGAAAGAGGGAGGTAAAGCTCTGATCACAAGCCTCTCCTCCTATACACCCCAACACCCACCCATGAATGCACCTTTTCCCCTCCCTTACCTTCCCAGGAGAGTTCTAGCACAATTTTAATTCAATTCATAGTGTTTACAGTATTCTCACTGCCAAAGACAGACACTCCTAATACCCTCCCCCATCACGGGAAGGGCACCTACCTCCAAGTGGGGGGTGCAGAAAGATTTCTGGAAGAAGTAGGACACAAAAGTGGGATTTGAAGAGGAAGCCTGAGACAGCAAAGGGATGGGACCCTGGGAGCTGAGAGTAGGGAGTGGGCTGGTGTGGGGGCCGAGGGGTTGGGGGGCAGTGGGACATGAGCTGGGATGTCAGCGACATGGGGAGCCACGGGGAGTTTGGCACAGAGCAGTGTCGTGATCAGACAGCATTTGAGAACCATGTTTGTGGCTGCCCTGTGAGGACGGGTGGAAGGCGCAGGCCCGAAGCAGTTTCACTGGGGAGACAGGGTGCAGGCCAGGACCCCTGGGCCCAGCAGTCTGGGAAAACCCAGGCACCTGACCGGGTGGGGGTGCCAGTCATGGGAGTAGTGAGAAGGAGAAGCTGGCTTCCAGGGGAGATGATGAGCTCTGGTTTGGGCACCTTCTGTCTGAGGAATCCATGGGATATGTGGGTCTGGAACAAGGAGGAAACAGCAAGGTTGAAAGGAGTTGGAGAAACATTTATTTTTTATTTTTTATTTTATTATTTTTTAAAGAGTTCATTTATTCAGAGAGGAAGAAGAGAAAGAGCGTGAATGGGGGAGGAGCAGAAGGAGAGAGAGAGTCTTTAGCAGACTCCCTGCTGAGCACGGAGCTTAATGTGGGGCTCTATCCCAGGACCCTGAGATCACGACCTGAGTCGAAATCCAAAGTCGGCCGCTTCACCGACTGAGCTGCCCAGGTGTCTGCTTAGATAGTTTACTCCAGAATTTCTGTTAGAAATCATACTGTTTGTTTTAGACGGTGAACCCCCACTCCCAGAACCTGGGTGTCCACAGCTCTCAGGATTCGGAGACCAGGAGATGCTTCCGGCAATGGGGAGGTTTTGGAGTTGGCACAGAAAAACGAAAGGTAAAGGGGGTGGACAAGATGGTGAGAGGCTGTGCAAGGCCTGACATGACTCCTGACCAAAGCCTCTGGCAAAGTCTAATAATAACCCCACAGTGGCGTGGGAAACCAGAGAGGAGGCTGCGTTTTTCATCAGTGTCCACACAGTGCAGACAGAGAGACAACACGCAAGGAAGCCAGAGCCCAAGAGAGTCCCAAGAGTGTCTGGAGATCAGAAGTATCCTGGGGGGAGCCTTCGAGTTCTACCAACTATGACATAGGTGGTTCACCTAGATTTCAAGGGAGCTACTTTCTGAATATCCCCCGCTGATCTGGAGTGACCAGGGCCCCCAGGGGTGGACACAGAAGGGAAGAGGGCCTGAGGAGATGGTGTCCCGCATGCTGAGGACAGGGGTGTTTCAAGAGAGAAGCAGCCCAGGGCGCCTAGGTGGCTCAGTTGGTTAAGCAACTGCCTTCGGCTCAGGTCATGATCCCAGAGACCTGGGATCGAGCCCCACATCGGGCTCCCTGTTCCGTGGGAAGCCCACTTCTCCCGCTCTTACTCCCGCTGCTTGTGTTCCCTCTCTAGCTGTGTTTCTCTCTGTCAAATAAATAAATAAATCTTTAAAAAAAAAAAAAGAAAGAAAGAGAAAGAAAGAAAAAAAGAGAGAAAGAGAGAATAAGAGAGAAAGAGAGAAGAAAAAGAAAGAGAAAGAAAGAAGAAAGAAAGAGAAAGAGGAAGGAAGGAAGGAAGGGAAGGGGGAAGGGGGAGGAGGAAGGGAAGGGAAAGGGAAGGGAAAGGGAAGGGAGAGGGAAAGGGAGAGGGAAAGGGAGAGCCCCCAAATGTTCAGTGGCCCTGGGAAGCCAGGACTGATGAGGACCAGGTGGAGTCTGTTGGGAAGTGTGGCGAGGAAGCTGGTGAGGTCCCAGGGGACAACTGCCTCGGTGGGTAGATAGAAACGACACGTGGGCATACAGAACCAGGACAAATAGATGAGAAAGTACAGTCAGAGTAGAGACAGTGCTTCCTAGAAACTTGGCTTTGAAGATGGTCCAGGAGCCCCTATGGTTCCAGTTCTCCTCTAAAGCCCTAAAAACTGTGTAATACCACCATGCAGCTATATCATTTGCTTCTCTTTCTGGGAAGAAAAACATATCTATTTGTTTATGATTCAAAACCCCACCACGGGCACCTTCTTAAGCATCTGCCTTCAGCTCAGGTCATGATCCCAGGGTCCCGGGACCGAGTCCCAAGTCAGGCTCCCTGCTTGGCGGGGAGTCTCCTCTTCCCTCTGCTCCTCCCCGTCCCCCAGCTTGCACAGGCATGCAGGCTCTCTCAAATAAATAAATAAAAACTAAAAAAAAAAAAAAAATCTTAAAAAAAAAACCCACCACCAAAATCTGCATTCTCCTTTCACACATAGACACATTTTTACATTTTTGGTACAAAATGAATATGGAGTGTTTTCGTAAGTTCCAAGAAAACTCTCATCCCCAAAGGGCACCGATTGTGGACAGAGAGGGCCTTACCTTGACAGGGAAGTGGTACTTTGATTTTTGCTGATTGTCTCTGCTCCCAGAAGAGGCTCTCAAAAGGTCCGGAAGACCCCATCCCTCGGGAGCAGGCTGTCTGGCTGTGGGCGCAGTGCCGGCTTCCCCAAAGGCCAAGACGAGAGGGAGCTTTGAAAAGCTGCTGTGGGCAAAAGGGTGAAGGGGGAAGAATGGCCCAGGGAGATCTATTGGGGTGGCATGCCAGGAGAGTGGGGGCCCCCATTTATGCTCCCCTTCTTTGTGATGGTAGAATATTGAACAGTCACCAAGGACCAGAAACAAGGGTCAGGATTTCAGTTTTGTTTGAATGCTTGTTTGGTTTTTGTCCCGGTTGACCGTGTCCATCGTGTCCACCTCCTCCTCTCAGAAGAACAAGAACCCCAATGACTTCCTGAGGGAGTCCAAGTTGTCTGTAGCCTGGGCCGTGCACACAAAATGCTGAGCTTTGTTCTTGGGACCGAGGGCAACATCTCCCGGGACCCTGGACCCGCCTACCCAGAGGTTCCAGCACCATCGATGGGCCCCATCCGTGGGCACCACTGCTGATATCTGGGCTCTGCTGGGAGGGAAGTAGGGTGCTTGGCTTTGTATTCATCTTCTTACAAAGTTTTTATGAAATATATACAAAAAGGCATAAGGACTAATATAGAATGCTCACATCCCATCACCAAGTGTAAGGAAAAGAAAACATCACCAAGAGAGTCAAAAGCCCCAGAGCGTCCCTCTCTGACAGCATCCCCTCCCCCTTCCTCGGGGCACCTGCTACCTTGAGTCTGGGGTGTATCCTTCCAGCACCTTCCACCACAGCAGCCCAGACAGGATGGCCTCTTGCAGTGAGTCTTGTGGGTGAAGAGGCTGCCTCTCAGCATTGCAGGAACATGAAGGAAGAGAAGTCGTGGCAGCAACAAAAGAGACAAGAAAGCTCTAGCAACAGTTCAGCAATTGCATGGGGCATCTGGCTGCTCGGTCACGGGAGTATGCAACGCTTACACTCAGGGTTGTGAGTTCAAGCCCCATGCTGGGTATAGAAATTACTTAAAAATAAAATTTTAAAAAGAGAGAAAGACCGGAAGGTCTCTGTGGCTGATACAGTGGCTCTGGTACAGGAGTGACAAGTTTTGTGAGTGGCCGTCTGAGGACACAGAAGCCTGGGAGTGGGCTGCCCACCAGACAATGACAGAGTAACGAGGCCTGGATCAGGCCCCTCCCGGGGCCCGGTAAGGTTTCACTGGGGTCCAGGGCTGGAGGAGTTACCAGTTCATTCCAGACAGTGCGTTGTTTCCAGAGGTGGCCCAGTATTGTCCAGCTGCACGGTGAGGGCTCCGTGTTTCCTACAATGAATGCGCGGCTCAGCTGGGCCTACCCACCAGCTCACACTGGGCTCAGGAAAATCAAGTACAAGCCCTGTGGGATTGCTGGGCTCTTGGAGAACTTCCGAGAGGACAGATGAATGAGAGGCTGTTGGTTGACATTTAACTGTGGTTCCAAATGTCTCCATGGAGTATGTCCAAGCCAGCCTCAGTGTGGACCAGACCCGGTGGCCAGAGAGGCTGTGGGCCTGTGGGCTGTGCTGCCTGCCCTCCCCTCCCAACCATGCTGGGTGAAGGCCACCTGCCTGGATTGTGAAATCACTTGCCTGAGCTCCTATCAAGGGGAGTTTTCTGTTCAGGACGTCTTTCTCCTCTCTCTGTTCTTTGTGGGGGTCCCATGGTATGTTAATCTGCTCAAACTGTCACAAGAAAATACCATAGACCCAGTGGCTTAAACAACAGAAATGTATTTCTCCCAGGTCTGGAGGCTGGAAGGCCCAGATCAAAGTGCCAGCAAAGTCAGCTTCATTATGCAGTCTCTTCTTCTGGTGTGTAGGCAGGGGGTCACCGTGTCGGGGTGCTCACAGGACCTCGTCTTCGTGCACGCAGAGGACGGGCACGGGGAGGAGAGAGCCTGCTGTAGTGTCTTCTCTTCCTGCAAGGACATCAGTTGTGTTAGATTAGGGCCCCACCCTTAGGACTTCGTTTAACCTAAATTACATCGCAAAGACCCTATCTCTAAATACAGTCCTATGGGGGTTAGGGTTTTTAAGACATGCCTATGGAAGAGCACAACCAAGTCCATTGCACATAGACACCCAAACAACTGCTTACAGTCTGGTCTGCAAGTCCACGGAGAACAGAGTCAACTTTCCGCAAGTGTTAGACATGTTCTGGTGGTTGCACAGGTGGGTGTGTGGGTGTGTAAAGTATTGGAGGTTTATTCTTAAGAATTGTATGTTTTGCTGCATGTATGTTACACCTCAAATTTAAAAAAAAAAACATACAGAGAAGAAAAGAGAATCCAGTTAAATCTCTGAGGCCTTTGGGAATGAAGAAGGAGGCCCATGGTGTCCTTAGGCTAGGCATTGACATCAAGGCTTTAACATGCAGGAATGGAAGGATCTTAGCTTTTATTGAGCATTTTGTTCTGTCAGGGTAGTTCTGGCTACAGGAAAGGGAAGTTCTACTCACTGTGTCAAATAGGAAGAGTCTTACATGAATCCAAAAGAAGCTGAAGAGCGAGACCGCACATGGGACAGAAACTGGGTCATTCCCTGTCAGTCTCCCCTTCTCCCCCGCAATTTCCGCCTATGCCTGTGTATCTGCCCACTTCCATCTTTGGACCCGTTTCCTCTGCTTTCTCCTCCTGGTTCCAATATGTCTGCCACAGCTGTTGGGTCAGGATGAGTCTCCCTCCTCAGCTCCTACCATCAACCATTCCTTTCTTTTGTGTCTCTTAGGTCAATCTCCCAAGAAGGGTTCCAGCACACCTTTTTGAACCAGTGTCCCAGTGTAAGTGAAAAGGCAGCCCTTGGGTCCAAACACCTCAGCAGGAAGGCGGAGGTCATGTTGTACAGCTTGCAGTTGCATACAGGCCAGGTCATTCTCAAAAGAGCTGTGGAGGAGAAGGCAACAAGAGATGACTTTCTCAAGACCGGTAAGTTTGAAGGATCTCCATATATATTTTCTTGTAATGTTTTTAGTTTGGGTCTCAAGGGAAAGCTGGTCAGAAACAGTGAGCTGGGAAGTGTTCTCTCCTTTTTGGTTTTCTGGAAGAGTTTGTGGAGAACCGCCATTCTTTCTTCCTGAGAGGTTTGGTGGAATTCAACAGTAAAGCCATCAGCTCTGGCTACCCGTTACAGCCACCCACGAAGCTTCTAAAAACACCCATGCCTGGGCCCCACCCCAGGCCAATTAAGACAAAATCTTTGGGAATGAGCTCCAAGGTGAGTAGTTATCAAAACTCAGCAGGTGGGTTTCAGGGGAGCCAGGATGGTGAATCTCCACCACACTCAGCTGCTGTTTCTCAAACTGTCTGTGACAAAGGCAATTCTGTTGTGTGTCTTTAATTTCCACTTTTATGCTCCTGTTATCTTATGAAATGCTTTGTAACATATGGTAAAAATGAACCACGTGGTTTCAAGAAGTTTTCCTCCTGAAAAGTAGTACTTCTGTTGCCTCTCAAATTCAGGTGTTCTCATCATTCTTTATTATTATCAGCAACAGAGGAAAGGAAGTTGGTACAAAGAGGATTAGGCACGTTGTCTCAGCTATATGGCGGCATCTCCCTGTGGGACCTGAACACTTTGTGGACCATTCCAGTCCGAGGACCGTGCTTTGAGCAGCACTGTCTAGACGTCTTGATTCTATGAGCCCATAACTTCTTATTGTTTAAACTTACTTGAGTTGGGTTTTTGATTAGAAGAGGAAGATCCCAGCACAAGTCCCCTCCCACAGGCAGGCCCATCTATTCTGCAGTCAGTCACCTCTTAACACGTTTGGTGCTCTCTCCCACACAAGAGCTACAAGGCCCCAGAGCAGTGTGCAGCCCTGGTTTGTTTGAGGATGACTGTGTGGTTACCATGTACCTCATCCTGGCTCCCTTTCTGGAGCAGAGCCCAGCTGAGGCTCACTTCCCTCCCGCCATTGTGGAGAACGCTAAAGAAAACCGACAACACCTAGGTATGAGAGGCTATGGAAGCACCGTTTCTTTTTATTTTATACAGGAAAATTCTGGAAGCCACAGGATAGCTATCCCTATCCACAGATACGGATTTCAGCACATTGGCATTTTTTTTGGACACTCAAATCATCCCACATGCAAGCAGAGAGCGCTCCTTCAGGTTGCCTCCTGTGTGCTTTACATCCACCTCATGGTCTTTGACATCCTCCTTGCTTGGCCATTGCAGCCTTGGGGAGTCATTTCTCAGCAGCCCTGCCTCCTTCCATTGGAGAATAGTACTTATAGACTAAGTTCTTGGGGGCTCAGTTGGTTAATCATCTGACTCTTGACTTCCGCTTGGGTCATGATCTCATTGTCATGAGACTGAGCCCTGCGCTGTGCACTGAGCACAGAGTCTACCTGTCCCTGTCCTTCCGCTCCTTTCCCTGCTCACTTGCTCATTCTCTAAAATAAATAAATAAAATCTTTTTAAAAAGAAAGAAAGAAAATCATAAGGAAGAGAAAATACATTTATAGGACTGGACTGTATTTATGGGGAAAAAAATCTGTGGATCAGTGGGGCCCACAGAGTTCAAACCCGTGTTGTTGAAGGGTCAGCTGCATAGTTTTTAAACACAGAAATGACATGATTTTTCAAAAGATCTGTTTGGTTGGTTGCTGTTGTTTTAACCATAACTAGAGGCCTTTTCATTAAGTCAGTTAACAACCTGAAACCATCAAGTCAGTGCGGATTAAGGGTCGGTTTGGATTAGAGCAGTTTCTCAGCCTAAGCGCTGTTGACATCTGGGGTTGGAAAATTCTTTGCTATGGAGACCATCCTGTGCTCTGTATGGTGTTTAGTGGCCTCCCTGCTCTCCACACACTCGATGCCAGGGGTCCCCTTCTAGCTGTGACAGCCAAAATGCCTCCACACGTGGCCAGATAACCCCCCCTCACCCCCATTCAGAACCACTGGGTAAGCTCTGGGATTCTCTGCGCAGCGTCTTAGATCAGCCAGAGAAAACCTGGGCCCTGATGGGGCAGCCACGGCAGCTTCCGTACCTCTACTTCCCCTGTGGGTCTAGTCAGGGTAGCGGCTACAGAATAAAGCAACATGTCCTGGGAAGCCATCTGACCCGCAAGGAGTTATCCGCGAGAACTCGAGGATCAGACATGATGTCATAGGCAACGCCACACTGAAGCCACATGCCGCTTTCTGCTCACTTTGCTCAGCCTGTGCAGCATCTGATGGAACCGTCTCCAGCCCCGAAGATTGCTTAAACTCTCTGAGCCCCCACCAGGCTCCTTTTCATGTTAGCCCTGTTTAAGATTTCGCCTGTTACTGTCACCAAGAGAAAGTCCCACTTAATTCACACCAGATGCCAAGTGAGTCGCCGTGAATCAATACAACATCATCCAAAACCACCAACATGAATCATAAGGACAAACAGAACTTTTTTCCTTTCTGCAAAACAGTGACTAAAATAGTGTTTTTCCCGTTTAGAAGAAAAAAAATTTTACGAGGTTAAGAACGAGTTTAGGGCCCCGCTTGCGTAACCAATGTGTCAGTGGGTGTGAAGGGGGGAGCCTGTGTCCCCGCGTGAGCCAGTGCCTGAGGCCTGCAGGAGCCGAGTGTAGACTGGGGGTCCAGGGACCCCTAGAAGCTTTCTTATAGCTCTGTTTCCATCCAAGACTCAGAGCATAGGAATCCCCACCAGGAAGGAAGGGGTCTCTGGGGAGCTCATGGAGGGCCTGCCAGGAAATGAGCATCCAGACCTCTCTCCCAAGACTCTGCCTCTACTTCCCCAGATTCTGGCCTATGGGCATTGGAATCCGGTGTCTCTCCTAGGACTCTGAGCCTTGAATGGAAGGAGGAAAAGGCCGAGAAGAGGTGGGGGCTAACCCGTCCAGGCAGCGGCTGAATGAGACTATTCTCTGTCGGTTTCTGCTTCTGGGTTCCCAAAGCCTCTCTGTTTCTGGCCTTTTCAGAGTAGATACTTCACTTTTCCCCCTCAATTTGTGAGGCCCTGTCCTTGCCGTGAACTTCCCCGTGGTCAGGGCCAGCATCTGTCACTCACCACAGAGCACTGAGGCCTTCTGCGAAGGGTGCCTCCCACTGAGAGCGGGTGGGGCTCTAGCCACGCTTGATGACATTTATGAGGTGCAAGTTAGGTCTCCCCTCTATAAGGCAAAGTGGGAGCCACTGAGGCAGAGACCTCCTTGCACTTACTGCATCGTCCCCGGCCTGGACCCAGGCCAGGGATGTGGGCCGGTGGGATGCTGATGTGGGACCGAGGCCTCAGGGAGTAAGAGAAAATGAGCCTATTAGCAGGGAGGACCCCAGTGCTACTCCGGGGCCGGCCATGCTGGGCTGGGCTCCCTCCCCACCCCTGGAATCTGTCCTGACTCCATCTCTGGACCCTCCATTCCTTTACAGGTCCCGTGTTGTTCTCTCTTGCCCGTTATCTCACAACCCTGCCATGGGTCACCTAGCTCTGACCCTCCTAAAACGACTATCCATTCCTTCCAGTCTCCGTGGCCTTCCCATCACCTTCACTCCCAGCAGAAGACGAGCTTCTTACTCCACAGCAAAAGTTTAGACCCATCACACAGGGACTCCTTCATCTTGCCAACACAAACCCTACACTTCCTCCTGTCCATGCAGCCCTAGCTTGGCTGTGTAGGGTGTGTACCTGCACTCCCGGTCTCTGCCCACTAGGTGACTGCCCTCATCCCCCGTGAGTCATGACAACCCAGAGGTCTCCAGACATTGCCCAGTGTGAGGTCTCCCCAGGTGAGACCCATTGGTCTAACCCAGCCACCAGTCACTCTGTCTCGGACTTGGGGCCCACATCTGATCCACAGGAAGTATACACATTTGACCAACCTTCACCTACCTCTCAAATAAAGCCCTTCATGAAAGCCCATGGCCACAGCCTCCCCTAGATTTCCAGGCATGCCTCAGGCACCCCTGTGAGACACAGCCTGGCTCTAGGGACCACCCTTCATTTCCTGCGGGTGGCCCCCCTGGGTTGATTTGAGAAAAGAAAAAAGCACGCCTCGCCTCTCCCTTGCACTTTACCGTGCAGACACCTCCTGCAGAAATTGACTTCAGAATTCCTGGTTCCTCCCGAGGCCTCACCAACCTCTTTATAAGCTGGAGGTGGGCGGCCAGGGTAGTGACTCAGACCCAGTGCTCTGACATTTCCCTTCCTGGCCCTGCTCAGGAGCTCCGGCAGCCCACATGGAAATGGGGGAGCAGCCACCACATTTGTCGGGGGCCTCAGCCAGCCAGGAGGCAGAAGGAGCTGGTATTGGCACCCGTGGGCCCTTTAGAGGTGACTTTGCTCCTCTTTGGATTCTTTCTCCCTCCTGTTTATTCAGCCTCCTCCTCCTAACTAGAACCTTTAAACATATATAAATCTCTCCCCAAAATTAAAAAATGAAAAAACCAACATGCTTTGACCCCGAAGTTGCTTGCAACTATCACCCTAATTCTCTCCTCCCCTAGAAAGCCAAACTTGGGGGAAAACTGTCGCCATCTACCGTCTCCCTGTCCTCACCTCCCACTCACTCCAGTCCGGCTTCCATCCTAACCAGGCCTCCGAGACAGCTAGAACGGTCATGATCCGGGCAGGGCTGAGCTGTGGCTGGAGAGCAGGAGGCCGGCCTGACCCCAGCCGGGACTCTGGCCATGGGAGTAGTAGCAGGGACGGCCACACTTGGCCTTCCCAAGGGTTAGGAGCGGAACTGCAAATGATAGCTGGACCTTCTGAGCAATTCTAAGAATAGCTGGGCTTCAGTCCTGGGAGTGTGCCACCACCTGCTTGCCTTCATTCCTTCCTTTCCGTTTATTCCGTGTCTGTTGAGCACAACTCAGGCCAGCCATGGAGGGAGGCACTTCGCACCCACCGTGTGAATGAAACAGACCTAGTCTCCACCCTCATGGGGTTGATGGTCTCCGTGGAGTGGTAGGTAATAAAGAGTTAGGAAGATACACAATGACCTCCTAGATGTTTTATAGAGAAAAAGTACAGAGCGAAGCATAATGGGGTCTGATCTCCCTGGAAAGTCAGGAAAGCTTGAGGCTGAGGTCTGACTGTTGAGTAGGAATTAGCCAGTCTAAGAGGAATAGGGTGGGACTGGGGTCAAGCAGTAAGGACAGTCTTCCCCAGGGGACCAGGGATTCTAGAAGGGAGAGAGACTGACAGGGTGGAGAGGACAGGAATGAGATGGGCTGGGTAGAAACTGGGTTTTTGTCTCTGCCTTACCATCTCCGTGCATGCCCTTCTCCTGCTGAGTTCCAAAGGATGTCCGCACCCTTGGTCCCCTCTGTAGGGTGAGCCCTGCATTTCCTCTGTTCCCCCAGGGCTGTGTGTCACGACCTAACTGAAGGGGAGCTTCCACAGAGTTCCACTCGGGCTCTCCCCTTCACCCGCGCTCCTCTTCCTTGTCGCTGCCTCCCAGTCTATGGACCACTGTAACAGATGGGTCATCCAAAACTCTCTCCTGGCGGCCAGCGGCAGAGCTCCACTGGCCCAGTGACCGTCTCCACGTGGGCACCCTGCCACCCCCTCAAACATGGCAGATTGCAGTTTAAAAATCTAAGTCTCATTTTTGTTGAAAGAAATATAGGAAATAATGTAAGTCATCTTTCTTTTCCCCCAACCTGATAAGAAAGGGATCAGCTAAGATGGGGGATCTTGAACAGTGTGAGCATTCGGCCCAGTCCTATACAAATCGGCACAGATGGTGATCTGTGAACAGCCGTTCTTTAAGCTGATAAGGAGACTGAAATCAGACGAAGAGCTTTGATTAGCTGATTAATCAAGTGGGAGCAAGTTCCCAGGAAAGCTAAATTTAACTATGCCCTGTTCTGTATCCCAAACTACAGACTTCCTGTTTCATGATTCCTTCCAACTCAGTGTAATTGGAATGTTCCGTCTGGGTGGTGGGTATAGGAGGGGATCATTAGACTATTCTGTGTGTGTTTGAAATTTTTCATGAGAATCTAAAAAAAGAAGTAACATCTCTGTGTGTGTGTTTTATAAAAGTAACTGGTCTAATTAGCTGGTGAGTGCTTATCCGTCGTGCGATCCCTAACCTCCTGATCTGAGAGAATTGCCTGGACTAGAGACGGTCTTTATCGCAGGCCATCAGGAGACATGAGACGTGTAACCATGTGCCAAAGTTGCAAATGACATCAGCAGTGAATTATTTTTCTTTGTGCTCTTTTTCTTCATTCTTCCAACCATATGTGTATAAAAGAGAGAGAGAGAGAGTGTGTGTGTGTGTGTACTCAGGGTTTCTGAGCAAGGAGGAAGTGGTTCAATCTGCTTGTCTCTGAGCAGCTGTTGGCTTTTAGAATAAAGAAGGGTCTCAGCCTCATTTCTAATTCAGATGCAGCATGAGACTTGCTTTTCTTCACCATGTCTAAATATAAATGGCTGTCTTCTCTCTCCTATAAAACTCAGCCCTCTTTCCCGTAACACCGTAACACCGAAGGAAAGACTGGGCTTTGCATGGGGTTTCGGTTAGGGCTGCAAAAGACGTTTAGGTGTTGGGGGCAAGAAATGTCCAGAAGAAGACGCAGACCGGACTGGAAACATGCTGCAGCTCAGAGAGCTCCGTATGGCCGAGCCCCCGCAGCACATGTGCGGGCATGAGGGTGCACAGGCACAGGGGAAGGGCACGAGGCCGGACAACAGACCTTCCAGCTAAGGGGTTGCTGCGGGTATCGTAGGGCTCAGCCTGCTACTTCTGCAGCTGTCATTTCTGTCCCTTCCCACGCTTCTCCCTCTCCTGTCTTCCATTCAGCAGAAAAAGACAGTCCCTCTTGACAAAGATTTGAGTCGTTCAAGATTATCAGTTGGCACGCTTCATCCACTTGGTGGATTTGGATTCTGATATGTGGTAGTCACCCCTTCTCCACGGGGATAAATTCCAAGACCCCCCCAGTGGATGCTGACCCTGCAGATAGTACCAAACTCTGTGTGGACGATGTCTCTTCCTATGCCCACAAGCCTACAATAAAGTTTCGGATATAAATTAGGCACAGTAAGAGAGGGACGGCAATGACTATACTCAAAGTACAACAATTATAACACTACTCTGGGATATAAGGTAGGTGAATGCAGTCTCTCTTTCTCGTACTCCCTCTTCTTGTGAGGATGCGAGATGATAAAATGCCTCCATGATGAGGTGACACGAGGTCGATGATGTCGACATTGTGACCAGTGTCAGGCTGCCAGGGAGCTTCTGATGAGGACCATGGTTGACCTCCAGGACCTGCGACCATGAAGAGTAAAACCGCAGGTGAGGGGGAAGACTGCTGTGTGCGTGTGTGTGTGTGTGTGTGTGTGTGTGTGTGTCCACACCACATCCACTCATTCATCAGTGCACACCTGGGCTGCTTCCTTATCTTGGCTGTTGTAAATAATGCTGCTATAAACATAGGGGTGTGTATCTCTTTGAATTAAAGTTTTCATTTTCCCTGGTAAACACCCAGTAGTGGAATTAGTGAATCATATGGTAATTCTATTTGTAACTTTTTGAGGACCCTCCATGCTGTTTTCCTCAGTGGCTGCACCAGATTGCATTCCCACTGCACCAACAGTACCTGAGGGTTCCTTTTTCTCCACATCCTCACCAACACCTGTTGTTTCTTGTGCTGTTGATTTTAGCCATTCTGATAGATGTGAGGTGATTGCTTATTGTCGCTATGATTTGTATTTCCCTGATGATGAGCGATGCTGAGCATCTTTTCCTGTGTCTTTTAGGCATCTGGATGTCTTCTTTGGAAAAGAGGACCTATCTATTCAGGTCCTCTGCTCATTTTTAATCAGATTATTTGGGGGGTTTTCTAGTGTTGAGTTGTAGAAGTTCTTTTTTTAAAAAAAAAAGATTTATTTTAGGGGTGCCTGGGTGGCTTAGTCATTAAGCGTCTGCCTTTGGCTCAGGTCATGATCCCAGAGTCCCAGGATCAAGCCGCATTGGGCTCCCTTCTTGGCAAGAAGCATGTTTCTCCCTCTCTCACTCCCCTGCTTGTGTTCCCTCTCTAGCTGTGTTTCTCTGTGTCAAATAAATAAATAAAATCATTTTTAAAAAAGATTTATTTTAGAAAAAGAGAGAGAGAAAAGAAGGGCAGGGGGAGGGGGGAAGAGAGTCTTAAGCAGACCACATGCAGCAGGGAGCCTGATACAGGGCTCGATCTCACAACCGAAGATCACAACCTGACCTGAAACGGAGAGTTGGCGACACCGAGGCACCCCAAGTTGCATAAGTTCTTTATATATTTTGAATATTAACCTCTTATCAGATATATTGTTTATAAATACCTTCTCCCAATCAGTAGACTGCCTTTTCATTTTGTTGATTATTTCCTTCACTATGCAAAAGCTTATTGTGTTGGTGTATTTCTATCTAACATTTTAGTTTTTCTTTTGTTTTTCTTGCCTGAGGAGACATATCTAGAGACAGGTTGCCATGGGTGATGTCATAGAAATTACTGCCTGTTTTCCTCCAGGAGTTTTATGATTTTAGATCTCACGTTAGGTCTTTAATCCATTTTGAGTTTATTTTTGTGTAGTGAAAGAAAGTGGTCCAGTGTCATTCTTCCACATGGAGCTGTCCATTCCCCAACACCATTTGTTGAGCCTGTCTTTTCCCCTTGGATATTCTTGCCTCTGTTGTTGTAGGTTAATTGACCATGTAATTGTGGATTTATTTCTGGGCTCTCTATTCTGTTCCATTGAGTGTCTATTTTTGCATCCCCTGGTCTCACTTTTATTTTCTTTCCCTCTCTTCTTTGCTAAGTCTTTAAAGGGTTTACCAATTTCATTCATCTTTTCCAAGATCCAACTTTTGGTTTTCTCTATTTTTGTTAGTTTTCTATTTCATGGATTTCTACTTTTGTCTTTATTGTCTCCTTTCTTCCTGTTACTTTTGATTTAATCTGTCTTTTTCTCCCTACCTAAGGTGGACCACTAGATCATTGACTCAAAACTCTTTTTCTGTAATATAAGCATTTAAAACTGTAAATTTTCCTAAGCACAGCTTTATCCACACCCCACATATTTTGATATGTTATAGTTTCATTCTCTTTAGTTTAAGATATTTTTATTTATTTATTCAAGATTTTATTTGTTTGTTTGTTTGTTTTAGAGGCAGGGAGGGGCAGAGGGAGAAGGAGTGAGAGAATCCCAAGCAGACCCCCACTGGGTGAGGAGCTCGAAGTGGGGCTCGATCCCAGGACCCCGAGATCATGACCTGAGCTAAAACCAAAGTCAGATGCTCAACTGGCTGAGCCACCCAGGCACCCCTAAGATATTTAAAATTTTTCCTTGTGGATTTTTTCTTTGGTGAGTTTTTTTGGTGATGTGTTGCTTAATTTCCAAATAGTGGAGGCTCTTCTAGATTTCTCTGTTAGTATTTCTCTTCAAAAGAAAACCAGAGACCGAGAATATATCACCTAGTTTAAGATCCTAAGTCAGTAAACCAGGACTTAACACCTAACCTAACTGAAGTTTCAACCCCCCCAGAAGTGTAACCTTGTACCCATGAACATGGAGATTTCCTGAGCAGCATTAAAAAATATACCGATATATACTGGTAGGTTCATTCTGTTTCCCTTACGAGGGTAACTTTGCCTAAGAATGGATTCATTGCTATAATTTCCTTTTTTCCATCCCCACTCTACTTTTAAAAACCCTCCCTTTTCTGTAGCCCTTTGGAGCTCTGCTCTACTTGCTAGATGGGATGCTGCCCAATTCATGTATTTTTTAATAAAGCCCCTTAGATCTTCAAATTTACTTGGCCAAAGGTTTTTTAGCATTTATAATATAATTCCATTGTTATCAGAAAACACACTCTATAAGATATCAATCCTTCATTATCTGTCTCTTTATTTATTTATTTCATGGTCTAGCACGTTGCTTATCTTGGCGAATGTTCCCTGTGTTCTTAAACAAAAAGCATATCCTGCAGCTCTTGGGCATAGTGGTGTGGACACAGGCATGGACAGAAATGATGAGTGAGAAAATGATCCTTGTAGCCAGTGTGTAGCCAACAGTTCTGGGACACTGGGTTTTTAAGACTTGTTTGGCAAATAGCTTTGTCTTGAGGTGCACATCTTTAATTGAATAGGAAATTAAAGCAGAGACCCAGGAGCATTCCTTTTTTTTTTTTTTTAAGATTTTATTTATTTATTTGAGCAAAAGACAGAAATAACAACATAGAGCATGAGCAGGGAGGAGAGGGAGAAGCAGGCTCCCTGCTGGATCTCAGGACCCTGGAATCATGACCTGAGCTGAAGGCAGACACTCAAAGGACTGAGCCCCCCTAGGCACCCCGCCCCCACCCAAGATCATTCCATAGGAATCAGGAAGAACTGAGTCCCTACCAAGAGCCCCCATGGCTGCTCCTCTTGAAAAACAAAGGACTCTGGTGGGCACCTCACTGGCAGCTCTTGTCTGCTGGCTGGGAGCAAAGCTGCAGGCGTGCTTACTCTGCCTCTCCCCTCCCCTCTCTGTCTACACTGAAGCTGCATTCTCTTTACTTTTTGCCATGTTTCAGTAAGGTTTTTTTCTGGTGGACTTTGATGTGTATCCCAACGTAAGGCTGTCCACAGCCACATGGTTTATAGGGATGTTGGTTTCTTAGGTTGGGTTCCTAAAAGCAAATATTGAGACAGGAGTCATGTGCAAATGATTTATTAAGGAAGTGCTCCAGGGAGAAACAAGGGAAGGAATGGGGGAAAGACATATGGGAAAGGTGAGAAGCCAGCAAGACTGTGATGTTGGCCAAGCACCAGCAGATACAGAGGGGAGTTTTGAAGGATAAACCTGCCTTGAGTTTGTCCCTCCTCTAACCGCCCCTGCCTCCCACTGGTCAGTAGCCATGAACTCAGAGGAGGGGCACATCAACTCCCAGACACTTCTGGCAAGCTGTGTGCTGATATGCAACGCCCGCCCCCAGCAGCCCAAGGGAGATCCTCAAACAGTCGCAGGGAGGAGCTGAAGGACTGCAGGAAATGAATGGCACAGCAGCTGGAGGGTCAGAGAACAGAAATGGCGAAAGCAATTGTGATATTGTGATTTACAATAAGAAATAGATGTTTAGGGGCACCTGGGTGGCTCAGTTGGTTAAGCAACTGCCTTCAGCTCAGATCATGATCCCGGAGACCAGGGATCGAGCCCTGCATCGGGCTGCCTGCTCAGCGGGAAGCCTGCTTCTCCCTCTCTCACTCCCTTGCTTGTGTTCCCTCTCTGGCTGTGTTTCTCTCTGTCAAATAAATAAATAAATAAATCTTTAAAAAAAAGAAAGAAAGAAAGAAAGAAAAAAAGAAATAGATGTTTGGTCTTTGTCCCTGTTCCTGGCATAGGGCTCCTAAAATCCTTGGAATTGTCTCTAAGTGATGAGAGTCATAAAGGTGTCTTTTTAAGTTGTGTGTATGAGGTGACCTCGGAAGCCCTTAGGCTGCCTACTGGGAAGGTCTCCCAGGGGAACCGATTTTGTAATCAGAGGGTTGGAACTTTCAGTCCTACCCCCTGACCTCGACAGAGGGGAGAGGACCTGGAGGTTAGTCATTTGCCAGTAGCTAATGATTTTATCAGTTGTGCCTATGAAATGAATCTTCCATAAAAATAAAAAACAGAAGGATGGGAATTGGAGAGCTGCCGGGTTGGTGTACAAGTATAGATTTGGAGAGACTGATGCTTGGAGAAGGCATGGAAGCTCTGTACCCCTTTCCCCATCCCTTGCCCTGTGCAACTCTTCCATTGAGCTGTTATTGGGTTACATCCTTTTATAATAAATTGGCAATCTAGTGAGTCCAGTGTTTCTTTTGATGTGAGCTGCTCTAGCAAATTGGTCAAACCCAAGGAGGGGGACGTGGGAACCTCCAATCTATAGTGTTTGGCCAGAAGCCCAGGTGACAACCTAGACTTATGGTTTGGCATCTGAAGAGGGGACAGTCTTGTAGTACTTCGCCTTAACCTGTGGGATCTGATGTTATCTCCAGGTAGATAGTGTCAGCGTTGAGTGGAATTAGATAGATGGTGATGCAGAGAATTACTTGGGGGAAAACAACACCTGTTGGAATTGCAGTCAGAATCGGAGGGATCTAAAGCAGTGTAGACGAAGCACCAACAGCATTTGCTATGGTAGGACACTTATGGATGGAAGAGCATGACATACTTTTTTTGTTTTGTTTTAAATGCTTTGAACTACTTTAGTAAGATGGCATTTAGTATACGATGTTTTTTAAGTGGGTTCCCCTGAGAGTATAGAAGACAGTTTCATGAGTCAACCCATTAGTATTTTAAGATGAGAAAGTCTTGCTTCTTTGACAGCTATGTATCTTGTACTTGGAAGAACTAAGGGCAAGATCTAGTCTGTTTGATTCAGGTATCTGCATGTATCTTGTACAATTTCATTTTCAAATTTCTACTTTGCCACTTTACCCCCCAGTGAATTTCTTGCTGTTTCTAAGAGGCTTCACAGACTTCCTTTTCAGTATCATCTATAAAGTATGTGTCCCACTATATTAAAGGACAGGAGTATTTCAGATCTGACTGTGAAACCGTTCCACAGCTCTTTGATGACAAGAGTATACATTTTACATATGGTGATATTTCTGTATATCCTATGAACATAATTTCTGTTTATGTGATCAGTAGTTCTTTATCTGGATGAAATTAAACAGAATAATCCATTATATGCTTTAAAAATGGCAGGCACGGGGCCCCGGGTAGCTTAGTTGGTTAAGCATCTCCTTTTGGCTCAGGTCATGATCCCAGCTTCCTGGGATCACATCCCCAGTCCGGCTCTCTGCTCAGTGGAGAGTGTGCTTCTCCCTCTTGCTTTCCCTCTGCTCCACTCCTCCCCTTCCCTCCCCTGCACTCCTGTCTCTCTATCTCTCTCCCTCTCTCAAATAAATAAACACACAAAATAAAAATGGCAGGCACGACAGTACTATGGCCCACAATGGAACATGCAGAACACATCAGTAGCTCTCATCAGACTTCTTTATCATACCTGCTTTATTCACGTGAGCCATTCTTGGATCATGTGAGCCAAGTGACCGGGAAGATTCGTGGGCGCCATCAGGTGGCCATCTTAGGTATTACCTCAGGCCATCTGGGTGAAGACCGCCCAGCCTCTCAGATGTCCACCCCTCAACGTGGGGGCTTGTTTTGGAGCAGAGCAACTGTCAAGAAACTTGTCAGAGGAGCCCGGTTGGTGGGTGAGGAAAACAAAGTGATGGCCTGAGAGGAGAGAAATGGCTGCAGCAGTCTAAGCATTTTCACCCGGAGCACCTCACAAGGCTTCTTCGAAAGACAGTGTGTAAGGTGTAAAAAGTCCTTAATCTAAAGACATTTAGAGATTTATTTCTCTCCATTGCTTTTTCGATTGGCCATAAATATGAACAACCCCAAAGTTACCTGGAGTCAATAAAAACATTGGTAGATTTATTAGAAAGTATGTGTGTTGAAAGCAGTCAGCCCATCACCTGTGCAGATGTGAGACATCAAAGGGGAACACCCCCCTCCCCGACCTCATGAACTGAAACCAGTGAATAGATCCATCTCTGTAAAAGACAGTAAAATGTCTTTGAGGTCATTTTAGTTCAGTCAGGTGGACAGTAACTGCATCCATTGAAAACCTGGCATATTAGTCAGGGTCCCAACAGGAAAGAGATGGCACGTTGAAAAGGGGACATTCCCGAGAGGTTAATGGAGAGATTCCAGAAGTATGGGTTGGGTTCAGGAAACCAACAAGGGATATAACTCGTAACAGAGAGAAGCTACCCTCATACTTGAGAGGATGAAGAGAAGGAGTGGTTATGGGAACGGCTCTCTAGTCTCACCCTTTGATCTACTACTGAGGCACGCAATTGGCCAAACCTGGCTTCCTGATCCAGAGAGGAGTGGATCTGAAGTGCCAAACAGAAAAAATTTTAATATACTCAACTTCAATTTGGCTTTAAAACTTAAGAGCATTTTACTTATTTAACAAGATTTCCTGAAGTGGGGAAGCTCTGTGGTTGGTATAATTGGGGATGTCATGGAGGACCCCAAGTCTTTCCATCTTTCTCCTCTGCCCTCCTCAGGCTAGATTCCTCCCCATCACAAGAAGATTGCTGCAACTCCAGATGCCAGACTCAGACCTGCCAATGATCAGCAAAAGAGAATGACTCTTCCTAGGGGTCTGTTTTTGGGAATGAGGAAACCCTTCTCAGAAGTCTCCCCAGGAGACATGTCTACATGTGTCATTGGACAACTTGATCCACAGTGGAACAATCCCATCTAGGGAAAGGGTACTCAGCTAATCAACATTTGCCCCTGAGCTGGGGACAGTGTCAGTTTCTAGGAAAGGAGGGAAGTGCATAGATGTTTGCATAAAATCAAGATTCTGTGAAGCAAAAAAGAGGGCAGAAAGCTTGTGTGAAGGCAGAGGGGGTGCAAAAACTGTGAGGCAATGATAAGGTCTCCAATATGTTGGAGTTGGACATGGGAATGCATGGCCTACTTGGGTCCAGTGGATGAAGATAATATGAGCAGCTGAGATATGAAATTAATATGGACGTACTTGGACCATAGGTAGGAATTGTAGTTTGGTTTTTAGAAGGAGTGCTGTACCTGCAGGAGAGAAGCTCCCTCCCTCCCCTTTCAGGGGCCAACCAAGTCCAAAACAGAAGAAAGCTCCAACCAGATCGATGTCATAATCACAGAACACAGGCCGGAGGCACACTTCAGGCTACCAACTGTGTGGAGAATTCTAAGAGGCAAAAAGGAGTTGTCTCCATGATCTTTGTACAACAAAGGTGCCTTTTCCCCCCAATGGCAGAAAAGGGTGAAGTGCTTACTAGAATCAAGAATAATTAATGCTGATGCTGATAGGACTTGCTTAAGTGAAGAAAAAGGCTTTTAGATGTTTAAACCTAAGCAATCATTTCATGTTGTTAGCTTGAGTTAGATGCAGTAGAGGTTTTATATTTGAAGCACAATTTAATGTTTACTGTCATCAAAAGCCAGACATGTGTAAGAATACATTTGTAAAACTGTGGTGAGCCCAAGTCCCTTGAGTAGGGCTACTTCCTTAGAAGAAAATGAGTGTCTCTCTCTTCCTGATTTGTCATCTCCAAGTAATGGGCTTGGGACTGGCATGACTATAATTTATGTTAGAAGCATGGTGGCCCCTGAGAACACAGAAAGACAAATTGAGAAATCTCATCTGAGGCCTTTTAGTGAGGGGGAGGCAAACAGAAGGCTCTTCACATATTGGATGAGAACAGTTTCCAGGAAATGTAATGCTATTTAAATAGCTTTTAAGACTTAGTACAGAAGGGCGCCTGGGTGGCTCAGTGGGTTAAAGCCTGTCATGATCTCAGGGTCCTGGGATCGAGGCCCAAATCGGACTCTCTACTCAGCAGGGAGCCTACTTCCCCCTCTCTCTCTGCCTGCCTCTCTGCCTACTTGTGATCTCTCTCTCTCTCTGTGTCAAGTACATAAATAAAATCTTAAAAAAAGACTTAGTACAGGAGTTCTGGGCTGTGACTATGGAATAAACATGCACGTCTACATTCATCCCCTCTAAAACCCTTACTAAACCCAGAGTAAACTGATTTTAAAAAACTACAACATATCTACAAGTATGAGGACAACAGAGGAGACAACAGTAATACAATTTTGGAGGCAATGCAACAGAGGAGGAAAGGTGATTGTCTTATCAGATCTAAGAAGGGACCATTCCTGAGCCAGTAGTGGGATAAGACAAAAACCAATTCAGTTTCTACCCCAGAATCTTAAAAAGGAACAGCCATCAAAAGAATCAGGTATCTCTTGAATTAGGAGTGAAGGAAAGTCTAAAATAATGATTAGGTGCAAGCAGCTTGAGAACAGTTTGATCCCTAGATCCCTTACCTACCACATACCTTTGGGCTTGGTTTCCCATTAGCACACTCATTATGACTGTATTTTCATTTAATTCTTTGAACATATGTTCTTTTATATTTTTGAACATATTTATAATATTTTGCTTTAAGTCTTTGCAAAATTCAACATTTGAACCATTTTGAGGTCAGTTTCTATTGACTGTTTGTTGTTGTTAGTTTGGGTCCCGTTTTCCTGTTTTCCTGCGTGCGTAGGCACTTTAGATTGCTTCTTGGACACTGTGGAAGATATGCTGTAGATGCTGGAGATTCCGTTATCTGCTAGACTTCTAGTGTGTGTTCTGTCCTCAAGCCTGGAGCAGCTTCTCTTGGAGAAGCCTCAGGCAGTCTTCCCCAACACATGTGCACCCCAGCTCTTAGGCAGAGACACAGGGGGCCTGCCGCCCACACAGGGAGCAGCAGCCTTTCCAGCGCCATGACCTGTGGACTGTGTCTGCCTCAGCAGCCCTGGACTCCGATCTCTTGCTCCGGGACACAGCACTCAGCCCGAAGTCTGCTTAAGATTCTCTCTCCCTCTCCCCCTACCCTTCCTCCCTGCACACGCTCTGTCTCTCATTCTCAAATAAATAATCTTCAATGGGAAAAAAGGGTGAGTACAGAACAATAAGGTAATTCGAAAGGCCAACTTCACATAACTTTCATTACAGTATAGTTCTGTTGTTAATCATTGTTAATCACTTAGTTCATAAATGAACCTTTATCGTAGGTATGTGTGTGTATAGGGAAAAAAACAGCATATGGGTTCAGTATAGTCCGCAGTTTCAGGCATCCACTGGCGGGGTGGTCTTGGAAGGACCCCCTGAAGATAAAGGGGGACTACTATAGTCTGAAAACAATAGTTTCCAGAGGCCTACACCTATGAAGAAGACAGGGTTCTCCACAGAGACCAGATAAAAGCCCCTCAAGAAGGGGAAAGATAAACAAGGAATTGGTTTGCAAAAACAGTGATGAGGTGGGTCCGGGAAAGGAAGGTCTGGGGCCCTGCTTCCTGGCCAGCACCTCAGGGAACATGATGGCAGCGAGGGCACTACCGTCTAGATGTCTGGGCCAGCCATGCCCCAGGCAGCCTCTCCAAGATCCCCATGTCCTTGCTTAGCACCATAGCAGCAGAAAGATTCCCATGGCCCCCAAATTGGGAACAGAAGTTGAGGAGAGAGTCCACTGCTGGGAAGAAGACACAGGCCCAGGCATGGGATACTGCTTTGTGACTCTGAGGAAAGATGACCAGGACTGCCCACCCTTGACACATTGGTACAACATGAACCTCTAGAACTTCAACAGCAGAAAGGAGATAAGACCCCAAATTCCTGAGATCAATGGCCATCACTCTAGCTGATTGGGATTCTACAACCTAAAGCTGTCTGAAAATAAAGAAAATACCATTTATCGCACACCTGCATTGGTAAACTGAGGTTCCTGTCATAGTAGGAAACCCGCCATGTATAAGGGCTCTGTGGGGAGCTTCACAGCCATTATCCCATTTAACCTCATTTCACGTGCTGGGAGTTCACTGCCTCATCCTCCCCTGAGGAGTCTTCTGACGAGGCCGATGTACTCACCTGAGGATAACTTAATAAAAACAGACATTTACTTTGTACCAGACATCATGCTAAGGGACCTTATGTCAGTTAATCCCCATCCTAAAACTGTGAGACATGTACCACCACCTGCATTTTCCAAATGTGGAAACAACTTCAGAGTTGTCAAATGATGTGGCTTTTAGATTCAAACTTGCTAGAAGCTTTACTTTATGTTATTTATAATCTGTGAGCAAAAACTAGGTCCAGGCGTCTCACAGGAACATCTATGACAGGATTTATGAAGTGAGGATATTTATAGTTTAAATACACAAATTCCCTTTTATTTTCTACAACAACCATTCAAAGATTAAAGGAGTAATCTTCTTGGCTAAATATTGTATTCCGGGAAGCCGTTAAACAAAATCTTTGCAGTTAACACTGTTCTTTCTGTTCTTTTATCTTTCTGAACTTTAGTTTGGATATCTTCCATTGGCCTGTCTTCAAGTTTACTAATCTCTTCCTCTGCTGTGTCCCCTCTGCTGCTCAGCCCATCTGAATTCTTTATTTCAGATATTGTATCTCGATTCTAGAATGTTCATTCAGTTTTCACTTATTCCAATTCTCTATTGAAATTCCCCATTTTGTCAACATTTTGTCTGCTGCTTCCACTCTCTTCTTGAACTTATTTATTTTTTTAAGGATTTAATTTATTCATTTTAGAGAGGGCGAAAGGCAGAGGGAGAGAGAGGGTCTCAAGCAGGCGGCCCTCTGAGCATGGTACACAACTCGGGGCTCAGTCCCACAACTGTGAGATCACGATCTGAGCTGAAATCAAGAGTTGGATGTTCAACAGACCTGGCCACCCAGGAGCCCCTTCTTTAACATATTTAAATAGTTATTTTAAATCCTTAACATACAGATCAGACATGGGTCTACTTCTCCTGTCTCATTTTTTTCTCTACCAGTTGCATTGCCCTGCTGTGTTAGTTTCCTATTGCTGCTATAATAAATTACCACAAATTTGATCTAAGACAACCCTGATTTATTATCTCCCTGTTCCAGAGGTCGGAAGTCCAGGACCGGTCTCAGTGGGCTAAAGGCAAGGTGTTGGCGGTACTGGTTCCTTCTGGAGGCAAATGGGAGAATCCATTTCTTTGTCTTTTCCAGCTTCCAGGGATCACCTGCATTCCTTGACTTGTGACCACTTCTTCACGTAACTCCGACTTCTGGCTTCCATCTTCACATCTCCAACTACTGACTCTGACCGTCCTGCCTCTCTCTCATCCGAACCCTTGTGCTTTTATCAGCGCCCCCCCCCCCATAAACCAGGATCATCTCTCCATCTCAAGATCCTTGACCTCATCCACAGAGTCTCTTCATCCACAGGTTCCTAGGACGCACACATCTTTGGTAGGCCATCGTTCAGTCTACTGTACCTGTTTTTTCTATGACTGGTAATTTTCTACTATATGCCAAATATTATGTATAAAAGAATCACAGAAGTTGAACTCAATCATATTTCCTCCTAGAGAGTTTACCCATCCTCTGTAAGGCAACATAGCTCCAAGGGATGACGCCTCAATCCAATCAGGAATTGAGCTGAGTTGGAGTGAGTTGCAGCTTTAATTAGACTCTGTCCACCTGTTTTTAATTATCTTGACAATGAGACCTGCCTTGTGTCTGTTGCAGACCCTTCCCTCTAGCAGGACTCCACGTTTCCAACACTAAGAGACAGCAGATCTTACTCCGTCTTTCCAGCCCAGCGCCCAGACATGCCCTCCCCTCCCCTCCACCCCCGCTCCAATCTACTCTACCACTTACCAAATGTCCCAAGGGGAAAAGAACCTCATATCTAGATTCTAGCTTATAACAATAGCCTGAGTGGCCTCAACAGTTGAGTGTAAACCAAGCCCAGTCTTTACCCTATGCCCAGACTTCACAAATGACCCAGACAAAAAAGGACTGACAATCTCAGCTCTCCTAGAAAGGCCTCTTCCTTTTCTCTTTCCACTGCTCTCCGATGTCTTTAAAAATATGATTTTTTTGTAGTTTATCCTCCCCCGCCCCCAGTCGTTGCAGCAGGAATGATGACCTACTGATACTGCGTCCTACTTAGAGACAGAAGTTCTTTGCGGATCACATTGAATATTCTAGAACTTTGCAGTTATCGATATCTCAAAAAGCTTCTTTCATCTTCTCAGCAAACATAACACAAGGCAGTCTATGTATATGTAACCTTAAATTCATCCATTTGTTTATTTATTTATTTAAGTAAACTCCATGCCCAGCATGGATCCCAGCACAGGGTTTCAACTCATGACCCTGAGATCAAGACCTGAGCTGAGAGCAGGAGTCAGATGCTTAACCAACTGAGCTACCCAGGTGCCCCTATTTATTTATTTTTTTAAGTTTTTTTTTTAAACATTTTATCTATCACAGAAAGAGAGAGCGTGCGTGTGCGCACAAGCAGGGGGAGGAGCAGAGGGAGAAGCAGGCTCCCCACTGAGCAAGGAGCCCCATGTGGGGCTCAATCTCAGGACACTAGTATCATGACCTGAGCGGAAGGCAGCCACTTACCTGACTAAACCAATGAGGTGCCCCTATTTATTTTTGTAAGTTTTATTTATTTATTTTAGTAATCTCTACATCTAAAGTGGGACTTGAACTCACAACCCTGACATCGAGAGTCACGTGCTCCTCTGACTGAGCCAGCCAGGCATCCCTAACTTTAAATTTAATTAAGATCTTTCTCCATACCTGGTCTCTTAACTGTTCTTTTTTTACTTTACTCCTGGGTGGCTAAGAATACTTATCTTACTAGCACACACTTTGAAAATTCAAGGTAGTTGATGTAATAGAATTTGTTCTTCCTAAGGTTTAACAAATACCATTGCAAACTCGTTTTTGTATTTTTAGAATTCTGTATTTAATACTATGAATAGGTAACATTCTCAAATGTGTAAATGTCAAAAGATATAAAAAAATAGAGTGACGTCTTTCTATGATTCTTTCCCCCATTTACTCAGTTCCCATTCCATAATAGGTATCCTGGATTATTCTTACTTATCAAAAATGATACATATGAACACTATTCCCCCCGTTATTACTCAGTCATCTACTATGCTCCCTAGTTTGCACCTTGCATTTTTTAAGTGTGAAAGGGAACTGACCAGTCCATGTATTTGATCTCACCACAGAATCCAGGTGTCGACAATCCAATCAGAACCCAGTTTCTTTCCCCACCTGTACTCTCCTCTGCGGTGGTTTCTTTCCAGGCTAGCTCCCACTCCTCCTCCACCCGGTGCTCCCCTGCCAGTCCCAGTTCCAAGATGGCACCCTAACAGGCTGGCGACCCAACCAGAAACAGTGCACCTGCCAGGCTCCCAGTGCATTCTATCAGTGGACTAGTGGGAATCACCGGCCCTTCCTTCAACCAATCACGGAGACCAGGACAGCAGGAGATGGTGATTGACCAGGTGGAAGTCAGCTGACCACCTCTGGCACCCTCAACTTGAGAGGTCAGTCTCCCAAGGGCATGGGATGGGTGTTGGGGTGGCTGTTCAAGGCGGTATAAAGATGCTGTGAGCAGAAAGGTAAAAATGACAGATGTTGGGGCACCTTGGGTGGCTCAGAGGATTAAGCTTCTGCCTTCGCTCAGGTCATGATCTCAGGGTCCTGGGATCAAATCCTACATCGGGCTCTCTGTTGAGCAGGGAGCTTGCTTCCCCCTCTTTCTCTGCCTGCCTCTCTGCCTACTTGTGATCTCTCTCTGTCAAATAAATAAATAAAATCTTAAAAAAATATATTGGTGCTTAAATTTTTTAAAAAATGACAGATGTCTACTACAAAAGATGCTGTTTCATTGTCTTTGGGGTTGTTTGGGGGGTTTTTTTTGGCTCTTTCATGCCTGGAAGCTCTGTTGTTACGCCCAGCACAGGTGCGGCTGAGGGGACCATAGCCACTAGCCCTGGTCTCTTGGAAAGTGCCCCAGGGCGGAGAAAGGCTGCTTAAACTACGTTTCCCTGGATTCTGTATTTGCCTCTTTGACATGTGTTAACCATGGGGCCCAAGGAACAGCCAAAGTTGTTTACATCTCGCCTGCGATTTGCTTTTGCAAGCTCAGAAAGTCCTGCTACAAACCCTCCAACCCACTCCAAGCCCACACCCACAGCCACCTCCTTTATATAACCCCCACATCCCTTGCCACTATTTTCCCTGCCCTAAATCAACCCAGAGCTAGGAACCAGACATCTAAGGACAGCCCTTATGCCCCCCAGATCCTGCTGGAATTATTCATACTAGGACTTTATCATATAAACACTCAAAAGCAAAAAAGGGGGCACGGTAAGAATGGTCAGGGACAGATAGGAGACAGAAAGGAAAAAAAGGGGGGAGAACTTTACCCACCTAGAGGTATAGCTGTGTGACTGTTCTAAAAGATTTTTCTTAAGAGGAAAATGGGTATGTGTTGCGGAGATGGCAAGAGATTAGGCTGTGGGCAGGGAGAAGCCTCTGCCTAAAAGCAGGAGGCTCTTCCCTTTCCTTCTTGCCTCTCATCTGCCAGTGACAGAAACTAAAAGCCATGCCTCAAGCAGCTAGAAGCCTGAAACAGGAGAAAAACAGTAGATAGAGGAAAAAAGAACAAAACAAAACAAAACCCTAGATACAGGGGGAGAAAATAAAAGGTAACTAAGTAAGTTATGTGTCTACCTAATATTTTACCACAAATGTGTAATAGATACATTACATATGTACATATGACATCTAAGTGAAAGAAATTTTCTTAATTTGACACAATTGGAAATCCAAAATTTATGTACAGAAAATGTATATACCAAAAAATTTATGTAACAAAAAGATAAAAACGGTGCTGGTTGTCTTTTGTGTGTCTGCAACCCAAGCTCTAAATTAACTTTAGCATTTGCTAAAATGCACCACCTGATGTAATTTCGTGGTCTTAATACTGGGGCTCAAGTTATATTTAGAGATTCCACTAAATTTAAACATCATGCCTGCTATAATCCTAAGAAAGTAACTAAATATAAGATAGAGAAAAGAAGTAGGAATGTCTCACTTTAACTATAGCTTTGCCTGCATTTCCCATAGTCGTAATACCCATTGTCCTAAAAATATCCCATATTGGGCACACACACTCTGGCACAACGAATAATATATTAAAACTAAATCTTTGGCGGTTACAAATTGGCTTGATACAATGGGACTCCACGGACCCCTTAGTTAAAATAGCTATTATGGCCCAGTGTAAGTTAAAACAGGACTTTCGAGGATTAAAATTTATTATATAAAACCGAATTAACAAAGGGGTGATTATCCCTGCTGCTTCTCCATTTGACAGCCCAATTTCGCCTGTTCTTAAACCTGGACAAAATAAAGGGTGCTGGATTAGTTTGCCGGGCTTGTCATAACCAAATACCACAGACTGAATGACTTAATCAGCAGGAATTGATTTTCTCACAGTTGTGAAAGCTGGGAAGTCCAAGATCAAGGTGTTGGCTAATTCAGTTTCTGGTCAGACCTCTCTTCCTGGCTTGTGGGCCTTCTCACTGTGTCCTCATGTGGCCTTCCCTCTGGTTGTACAGAGAATGAGAACTCCCTCTCTTCCTCTTCTTGTAAAGCCACCAGTCCTATTGGATGAGGGGCTGCCCCTGTGACCTCATTGAATCTTAGTTATCTTCATAAAGGCCTTATCTCCAAATCCAGTCACAGTGGGAGTTGAGGCTTCAACATACCAATTTTAGGAGGATATTCATAATCAGTCCATAGTGGGTGACTCATGGTGGATTATTGCTACATTAGTGCTCTGGTCCCATCCACTGGATACTTAGATACCCAGTATCTAATACTAGTAAGATTACTGAATCTATCCAATCAACAGTAGGTTTATATTTTGCTCTTATAAATGTGGCTAAGACATTATATCGAGTGCCTATTCTAACAGCCTCTCAGCTGCATTTTGCCTTCACTCCTAAAGAAGCACAACCTACCTTTTGCAGGGATGGGGAATCTCAACAACTTTGCCACCACGTACAGCCGGTGCAGACAAGATCTTCACATGTCCACCAGGAGCACGGGTATGCTATGCCATGACCATTGGCACACTTCTCCAAGGAGACTCATTTGACATGCTCCTTGCAGACATGTAAGTCCCACATGTTTTGGTCCTTTTGGGGGCTGGCAACAATGTATTCCTCATTTACAGATTTTATTTCCAAATTAAAATCAACAGGAGCTCCCATCAGTGCCCTCAGAAGCTCCTTCACTGTTGTAGAGTCCTTTGCAACTTCTTGTTATGTCTCTTGGAATTTCTAGACTACTTATGATGGCCATAAGTTGCCCAAGAGCTTGTGATATAAGAAACTAGCTCTCTTAGCCTCATGCTATACACTATTAAAACAAATAACAGGTTACACACTGGGCTTTCCTGGAAATAGAGGCTCTCATAGACCTTGAATCTGTGACTTTCCATATCTGTTGTGCTTTTAGAAATATCAGCTCCTACCCTCCATCGGCATACCTGCTGAGAAATAGACTTGACCTGAGGGTACAAAGTGACCTGAGAGGGGCGCCTGGGTGGCTCAGTTGGTTGGGTGACTGCCTTCGGCTCAGGTCATGATCCTGGAGACCCGGGATCGAGCCCCACATCGGGCTGCCTGCTCGGCGGGAGGCCTGCTTCTCCCTCTCTCAGTCCCCTTGCTTATGTTCCCTCTCTTGCTGTATTTCTCTCTGTCAAATAAATAAATAAATAAAATCTTTAAAAAAAAAACAAAGTGACCTGAGAAATACACCAGGACATTATTGTCAAAATCATGTTTTCTTTTTTTTTTTTTAAGGTTTTATTTATTTGACAGAGAGAAACACAGCCAGAGAGGGAACACAAGCAGAGGGACTGAGAGAGGGAGAAGCAGGCCTCCCGCTGAGCAGGGAGCCCAATGTGGGACTCGATCCAGAGTCTCCACGATCATGACCTGAGCCGAAAGCAGTCGCTCAACCAACTGAGCCACCCAGGTGCCCCAAAATCATGTTTTCTTTTTTCTTTCTTTTTTCTTTTTAAAAAAAATATTTTATTTATTTATTTCACAGGGAGCGATCACAAGTAGGCAGAGAGGCAGGCAGAGAGAGGAGGAAGCAGGCTTCCTGCTGAGCAGAGAGCCCAATGTGGGCCTCGATTCCAGGACTCTGAGATCATGACCTGAGCTGAAGGCAGAGGCTTAACCCTCTGAGCCACCCAGGCGCCCCAAAATCATGTTTTCAATAGACTTTACAAACTTGGCCAAAATATTGTTAGAGACTCCCAAAAATTTATAGTGGTTTTTTGTTTTTTGTTTTGGTTAATGCTGTATAAATGGAAAACCTAGTTGTGGTCAGACCTAGAAGGACTCCTTAATACTTCACTTGTTCCTGTATTTCATGCTCATAGTAAAATGTTTCCAGTGGTGGGGCGCCTGGGTGGCTCAGTCATTGAGCATCTGCCTTTGGTTCAGGTCATGATCCCGGAGTCCTGGGATTGAGTCCCACATCAGGCTCCCTGCTCAGCAGAAGCCTACTTCTCCCTCTCTCACTCCCCCTGCTTGTGTTCCGTCTCGAGCTGTAGTTCTCTCTATCAAATACATAAATCAATAAAATCTTAAAAAAAAATGTTTCCTGTGTTGTAGGGAGTAACTCAGGCCCTACTTCCTGAAAGTCTCCACTATCATCACCCAGAAGTTTCCTTGAAATGATGCTAGATAGCCACAGGGCCAACTGCTCTGTTTTTTTTCGATCCTGTTTTTGTCCCCTTGACATCTCTCAACCGCACAGCCAAATGATCGGCTTAAGTCTGTGATCATGCTTTTTCAAGCACAGAAAAGTCATATTGCAAACCCTGCCTCCAGTCTCCAGGCTGTAACCATGGCCACCTCCTTATCTCACTCTCAAACAGCATGCTGGTGTCTCCCCCGGCCAGCATCCATTCAGGGCCAGGTATGAGACATCCGGGAAGAGCGCCTATGCCCCAAAGCCCAGCAGCACTATTCCCACTAGCCAGTCCTAAGCTATTTTCCCTGCCCTGGCCTGCCTTGCCGGCTCACACCCCAGTAAGGCTCTGGCTTAGGCTTTCCCTTGCTCCTCTCTGCATCCTGACCAACTTCCAGACATGGCCCTGTGCAGTGCGCTTCCTCCTTTCAGGAAACATTCACTCATAAAATCTTCTTTTTGTGTTTTAAAATTAAATTTTTGCAGGTACAATCAAGACAGGAGCCACTGCTCAGTTCTCAGACCCAGAATACCAGGCTCGTGTGTGTATCTGTGTGTCCGTATGTGCATGTGTGCGTGTGTGAGTGTATATGACATAAAATTGACCATTCACCATTTTAAGTGTCCAGTTCAGTGACATTAATTCCACTCACAGTATTATGCGACCATCCCCAACATCCATCTCCAGAATTTTTTTGATCTCCAAAAGTTTTTCATCATCCCAAATATAAATCTGGTACCCACCATTTCACTTCCTGTCTCTGAATTCTGGGCACCCGAGATGAGTGGGATCATACAATAACGGTTGTTTTATGCCTGGCTGATGGTATTGAACGTACTGTTTTAGGGGTTCGTACTGTCATGCGTGTCAGAATTTTGTTCCTTTTTGAGACCGAATCCTACTCCATTGCGTACAATACCTTTATCCACTCATGTGCCAATGGACACCTGGTTTGCTTCCATCTTTTGGCAGTTATCAAAGACACTGCCGTGAGCGGTGGAACACAAGTGTCATTCTCCACGTAACAGCCAAAAAGAGCTTTCTAAAATCCGTTTAACTTACTTCCCTCCTGAAAACCTTCTATGGTTAATTAAACAACAATGAGGTGCCTTCAGCTCAGGTCATGATCCTGGGAAGAGTCCCTCATCGGGCTTCTCCCTCTGCCTTTGCTCCTTCTCCTTGCTCATCCCCCCCCCCCCCCCGTCAGATAAATAAATAAAATCTCAAAACAAAAAAAGCAACAATGAGCAACCAAGAGATACCATTACGCACCCTGCAGAATAGCTA